>CAXKVY010000245.1:0-100000 GCA_964058915.1 Tetropium fuscum | reverse complement strand
TGAACTTTGCTGACAGAAATTTTGCCCAGAACCCCTTTTTTATGCAAACCTTTTCTTTTGCACCTTTTTCGGTTTCTCGCCTATATCTCAAAAACTATGCATTTTATCGAAAAGACCATTCTATACAAAATTAGAGTAGACAAAATTTCCTACATTTTTAACGTATTTTATTTGCTGCTATGGCCGATCGTTCTAGTAGGGGTGTGAGAAAAAAACCATCGTGAATTTGGACTTTGGACGGAACCTGCTGAGATATGGCTTAAATGAAAGATCTTAACTTATATAGTAAGCCATTAAGAAAGTTACAATGAGCGAGATACGCGTTATGGTTTTGGTAACTTTTTTCTGAAGTCGTTGAAATTGGAATATTACATAGTCATTAGAATGCTTATAAAAATGCGCTACGTCCGATTGAAACAATTTAATATGGAGATCCGACCTATTGCAACACTGTTAAGTTGAAATTTCGTAGGTTGTAGGTGATGTAAAAATAATACCATTTAATCTCTTTAAGCCAGATATTCTGGTTTTAACTATCCAGGGTCCGTGAATTAGCGCCAATCCATCCTGTTCCACGTCGAGGTGGCGGCATAGGACTGCCGTTGTCGCGTTGCAGTGTAGCAGGTTGCACTGCACTATTCTTACCTTATTTGTACCCGCCATTGAGGTGTCCAAGGGAGGTGGCGGTAAAGGGGCGTTCCTAGAGTGGGATAGTTGTTACCCTCTCGGTTTGAGGAGACTTCTTCTATTGAGGATGGTGGTGGAGTTGGAGAGGTGGCTGTAATCAGCTCAGCCTCTTCAGTCTCCGTTTCCATCCTCTGCTCCTGCTGGGGTTATTCCATTGATGATGGTGGTGGAGTTGGAGAGGTGGTTGCAATCAGTTCAGCCTCCTTCTCCATCCTTTGCTCCTGCTGGGGTTGTTCGCTTGGAGGTCTCTCCTCTTTGTTCGGGTTTTCCGGCTTCACCTCCAGAGCGAGTGATTGGAAGAGGTATTGTAACCTCATCGACCTCGCCTTGAGGGTTTTAATGTCCTCGTCTCCTATTCCGAAGACGAGTAGTTCTCCTCGCGGATCGTCTTTAGCCTCGTAGTGGATAAGACACCACCGATGCACGCTAGCCATCGGATTCTGACCTGCTAGGCGACTGACTACGACCTCCTTTTCCTCATGGTCGCATTTCGCTACCATAGGGATCCAGAGTGTAGCCTTTGTCAGCCTTGGCAGTTGGTCAATACGCACGACGGTCAGCGCAGCGTTCCTCCAAGGCTTCATACTAGCCCTGGATTCTTTAAGCCATCCCAGCGTTTGATCGTCCTCTCAGACAATTCTGATTATCTTACCAGAGTTTGTTCACGAGCGAAATATGGTGGTGGAGAGATTACCCTATCCAATTCTCCCTTCAGTGAGTTTTTGCACTAAGGTAAGGAGGTCCTTACCCTTAGGGATTTTCCCATAGGGGTTGTCTTTGTCTATTATGGCCATGTCTATTTCTGAGGTGACTCAGGGCGGCGTCCTTATATCATGTCAGGGGGGCAGTCCTTGGATGCCTATACCTCTCTCTGACCCAAAAAAAGCAAAAAATAAAAAAAATCGAAATTTTGCTTTTTTTTCTTTTTGTTTCAACATTTTCAGCAAAAAAAATGTTTGAACATTTTTCAAATAAGCCATATCGATGGGAAAATCAATTCTCCACAAAAAGTTTCACATAAAATATATCGAAATTTTGACAACTGAAAAGGGTGCCTCTAATTTAAACTTACTCTCAATCCTCGTTTTTTTCTTCTGAAATCACCCTTTGACCGATTCCTGCAATAAAAACCCGTGAACTTCTTAGTTCCTTTCTGTATGACACAATCAATAGTTTGTCATTGCTATGTTAAGAATTTCAATGAAATTAGTGCATTCATTTTGTTTGATTATTTCATCAAATCGAAATTATATTACACTGAAATTAAGATAAATTCATTGCTGATTAATCAGGCATCATAACGGGATGGCACTTTTTAAAATCCAATTGATGTATATACATATACGAGAAAAAAACTACCTTTGACATTTTTAATTTATAATGTTTTCGTTAATTTTTTTTACAAAAATATAAATAGCAAAGAACTTAAAAACGTGTGTGCACATAAGTTGAAATAAAAAAACTATCATTTGGTACATTGAGGGAATTACTTCAGGTAATATTTAATACTTAAGGCCACTTAAAATATGCAATACTTTTGCTAACGAGTGTACTTATATATAGGTATGTTATTGTTAATTTCCTTTTATTGCAGGTGTGAATAGTTTGCTTGTTCCGTTTCTTCCGTATTTGTTTTATGGTAAAGAACTCTACCTCTCGTAATGTAAGTTAATACTAAACCAAAAGTATTTAGAAACCTAAAAACCGAATTATAAAATTTCTCTTTCTCATTTTGTGATTGTATTCATCTCGTAAAAACTGATAATTACACAGTACCTGGTTATATATTTTGTAGACATATCCTGCTTGATCAACATACTAGTCAATAATTAAAATCATCCAAGCATATTATTTTTAGTAGAACATGTTTTCAATATTTTCTCTGATGACAAATAGGTATTTTACACAAGTTCTTTCGTCTATTGTTTATACCCAACTAGTTTAAATAAGTCTATTGTTTATACCCAACTAGTTTAAATAAGTCTACTTATTAATTATTTTCCTGGTTTACTTGGCCATTTTTAAACAAATTATATCAAATAAACGTGTGTCCCTAATGGTTTATATATAAAATTATATTTTTATGGGGGGTTAACCAGTAGCGGCTCGTACCTTAATGCACTGGGGTGCGCGAGAAACAAAATTGAGCTGAGCCCTTTTTCTCCCAGAAAATTTGTTATAAAAAACCTACCTATTAAACTTACTAACTATTTATCAAATTTTCCTTTAATTAGTTGTAGTAGTTAAAAACTCCTCGCCTTTGATAGTTCCTAACACAATTCTGTCAATACTCAAGATTTATTTTAGTTTATGACACCTACTTATTCCTTAAACAAACTATTCATACGTCTATTTTTATATAGCCATAAATAGTTCTAAAATTTTTCATCGAAGTTCGGCGAAGTTTCAAATATAAAGGCCCTGTTTATTACCAACATTGCTAGTGCATTAAGTCGATCGTTAGACATAGGATTTTTAAGAAAGGTACTCTTCTACTCTATTTAAAGTGGAAAAGCAACGCTCAGCTTCAGCGGTATTCATTGGTGTTGTCAAAGTTTAACAAGCTCGGAAAAAGTGTTTCCTAATTAAATTTTTAAAATATATTCAAGTGTACGATAGACCCATGGAGTTGTTTGAAATCGTCTCTAGAATAAATAACCTCTAATTCAGTCTTTAATCGCGCTACTACAAGCATTGGTTACATCTTGGTAGCAAGCAGTCTTAAAAATTTCAGTTGGGAAATTGGAAATTGGTATTAAAGGAAGTGTATGAATCGTTTGTAATAAGATTATTTGCTGCCAAGTGACCCCTGTATGACAGTCTATTTTTTCTCTGCATTAATATAACATCACAAACTTCTTTTGCAATTACACTATTTCTGTCACTTAAGTCTAACAGTGAAAAGTTAACTTTAAAAATATTATCCACTGAATTAATCACAGTAT
The DNA here is from genome assembly GCA_964058915.1 of Tetropium fuscum. Lineage (NCBI taxonomy): Eukaryota > Metazoa > Arthropoda > Insecta > Coleoptera > Cerambycidae > Tetropium > Tetropium fuscum. The sequence continues at coordinate 96,368 of CAXKVY010000245.1, read as the reverse complement.
CACAATTATTTTGCCCACTAACACAACCCGAAGTAGTAGCCATAATAATGGTTGTCTCGTAATAACGTGTACACAACGAAATGATCTAAACAAAATCAACCCCACACCTACACTGTCATGAGAATTACTGGTGTTTTTTAGAGCGCACGGCATATTGCTTATTTGGGCGTTTTTTGCGAACATAGTCGATCATTTTGCATTTAAAATTACCATTCGCTGGTTAGAGCACCGAATATAAGCACACGACCACTGAAGTCATATACGTATGTATGAGTATATATTTAAGGTTGCCGACTCTGCGATCCCCGATGTACTAATTTTACCTGTAGATTCATAGATGCAGCAGGTGAAAGATGAACGGTTTAAATGTAAATAACAATTTATTAAAATATAGCATAGCAAAAATATTATTTTCGCCTGTAGTGCGCGCGCACGGGCGCACATATGCGGACCGCCCCTGGGTTAACCACTTGAAATCCTTTGTACACCCTCAGGAACTCAGCAGGAATTCAATGGGAACTCAGAGGAAATCACAGGAAGTCAGGACGACTTCAAGAGGTATTCAAAGGCACTCAACATATTTTTTATTTAAAGCGCATGCGCATTTATTACTTATTAGACCTTTGACTTATTTGAAATCTATCAGGAAGTCAGGGGAATTCATCAGGAAATCAGGGGAATTCATCAGGAAATCAGGGGAATTCATCCGATGCGGAAAATCTTTTGTACACCTTTTTTGGTAGCGGTCAACCCCCTAGGGTTAACCACTTGGGAAATCTTTTCTACACCCTCAGGAATTCAATGGGAACTCATAAGGAATTCAGGGGATTTCAGAGGAACACTTGATAAACTCAACATAAATTCAGAGGAAATCGGGGCACTCATGAGGAATTCAGAGGAAGTAAAGAGGAATTCACAGAAATTCAGCACATTTTTATTTAAGCTCATGCGCATTAATTACTTATTTGACTTATTTGAAATATATCACGAGGTCAGGGGAATTCATCAAGAATCCGGGGGAATTTATCCGTTGGGGTAAATCTTTTGTATACCTTCTCTGGTAGCGTTCAACCTCCCCATATTTTTATTTCTGCAATTAAATTAAAAGTATTGATTTGTGTGCTTTCAAATTGAAGAAATTAAAATATTATTATTATGGGTATGGACATATCTAAACTTCCAAATTAATATTACTCAAATATTCAAATACTAATAAATTTATTTATCCATCATTAATTTGGGTACAACATTTCTATAGGTAAGTACCTATACGCGTTAACGCCGTAGCAGTTTATATCAATTAAAATACTTTAATATTCACATGGAATTGGATGCCTATACCTATCTTCAAGCGGTAGGCCAGCCAGTTAAACGAAAGCACGATAATGTAATGTCATGGTCCAGCGCCCATCGCTATCTTGCGGAATCAGAAGTGTAGAAATAAATAAATAAATAGTTGGCAATAATCGCCAAGGAAGTAATCTAATTATGTTATTCTTGGAAACACACAACACACATCTGTGGCCTGCAAATTGGAAAGACGTTTTTACAGTTAGTGATATTTAATCACCATGTGGTTTATAAGTATAAAACTAAAGATTGAATAATTTTTATTACTCACATAACACATTAGTGGGTTATGACTTATAAGTCGCGTCATTTTTTGTAGAAACATCCAAGATTTATTTATAAATTTATACAATTTACTTACATAAATTAATATTAAATGAGAATGAAGCGCAGTTGAGGCAGCCAGTGAGGATTCAGAAATAGTAAAACATTGTATGCTTCCAGTACTTGAACTGGGGTCTGTTATTACGTCAGCTCGTTTTGGATCACTTGCACCCTGGATTTTTTTGCAATCTCAATTTTATTATTGAAGGATTCTTCTATATATATCCTTCCGCGACCGTTGCTGTCTCCATCCTCCATGCCGGTTTAATGCTGTTCGCCCCTGCATTTTTCAATAATTTGTAATGAGACTACAATATTTTTGTAGTCCCAAGTACGTCACCATTTTTTTTAATTATGAAAAATCTTTTACGGGTGGTATTTCTTGGTCTTAAGGATATATATTTTTTGCATATCTAATTCTACAGGTTTGACTGGAAATCCTTCCTGCATTATGGTGAAACTACGACTTTTATTGGTCTTTCTGTCAGGTATAATTATATACAAATATTAAGCTGTTATAATTAAGCTGCCCATAATTAAGCTGTTTTCATGTGCAATAATAATCACCATCAGATGCTTCTTTCAGAAACTGTTGATATTTTTGCGCTCAAGAGTTTTCGATTTTTTTGGTTGTGATATTTTGTCTTGGTCTTCAAAAAGCTTAGAAAGTTTCACAAAACTAGGGATATCAATGTTCTTATAAAGCTGAAGAGTTGACTTGAGGTTAAGTTAAGTTGACGTAAGATTTTGTTGGATTATAGCGAAATATTAAAGTAACAGTGCTTATTTTAAAGGTCTTTCCATGTGCTACAAAAAATGTTAGAAGTTTTTCCTAAAAAAATCATCAGTTTTCCGTTAATTGACGTGGAATACCTTGAACCAAGATGTTGCAACAAAAGTCTTCTTCAACGAGTCATAACTCCCTTTATTTTGGACATAGCGCATTCATAAAAAAAAACAATCTCTTTGTTTTCTCATAAAATTTTTGGCCATTTCAACTTTTTTGAGAGAACGCGAGGTTTTCTTATTCGCGAAAACCCGTCCAAAAACGTGCATTTGTAACGTTTTCATTCACGAATAACTCGAAAAATATCGAAAATACTTTATAGAACATTTTTTGCATAATATTTGCTCCTGTATCCATTTACGCGGTTATTTTTAGTGAAAACATTTTCACCCCCGAGAATGGGTGCATCCACCTTCAGGGTAAAAAAAGTGACGGAATCCGATGGGCTCCCGTTCTGAATATGATCCTTAGCTCCCTACTGATACGACAGAAAAGAGAAATCGCTTTTAACCTCTTGTATATAATTCTTACAGCAATTCGCCGGACTATAACTAAAAGCCGACTGAATGACAATGTTGTTTATTATTTAAAAAAATAAAAAAAAAACGTGTTCCATAGTAACATAAAAGCACCTTGATAATTTGAATTTTGGTTGATCAGAGGGTATTCTTGTGGCGGTTTTTTCAGGTTTTCTAGGATAAATTTACCTATTTATGAAGTGTCCTCCGCCGAAATCCAACATTTTGGCCGCGAGACAGTGCTGTGGGATAAAATTTTGTATGGTATTCATGTGGCATTAGTCCGAGGCCTAGCGACACTCAAGCCGTGCTGATTCCAATGTGGACGGAAACATTACGGAATGTAGTAATAACATTGTATCATATTATTATGAAATCGCATGCCCACCTGATCGGTTGCGTTTATTTAAATATTATTAATATATATATTTTCAAATTCAATATTTTCAAAACCCAGTAATGGGCTCATCGCAATTTGGATAAAATTTTTCATACACATGCTAGACACATTACTAAATACGAATTCAAGTGCCTGCCAGTTGAAATCGGTTGCGAATCCCGCCTGCCAATAATTAAAAAAGCTGTTTTAAAAAGTGCACAATTTGCCTCATCGCAATGTGCACGAAAAAATTCATTACATAGCCTAATTAAAACATTACAAACTCATTTACGAGTGCCTGCCTTGTCTATCATGTTATACTAAGTGCCTGCCAGACCCTAGAAAGTTACGCGCCGTTGAAAAAAATTAAATCTTATCGCGCACTTCAGTGCATGAAAAGTACCTAATGGGTATATTTTTGTTTCCTTGAAAAAATATTATTTTAAAACATACGTATGTATCCTCATCAATTTTTGAGATACCTACCTACTTCAAGAAGAGGAAATATGTTTCCATTTTCTTTTCTATAGACTATTGACATAAGCAATAAAAGACTACAAAATATTACGTGATATAACTGTTTTTGTCTCACCTTTATTTGGGAAAATAAAATTTTGCCCCAGCTTCTCAGTGAGAAATGGAAAAGATAATTAAATTTATTAATTAATGGCGGACTTAATCGTAAGTAATCAAATTACGTAAAAAAAATTATTCCAGAAAATCGTTTAAAGTCCCACATTTCTTCCCACTTCTTTTACAGCTTTAATTTCTTATCAGCGCCCTCTATCGGAAAGACTTTTGCAATTGCAAAATATCTGCTTTCGTTTGGGGCGTTTGGGGTCACATCACCTGTTGTTTTAACAGGGTACAACTTTTCTTTATCGTTTTTCCATCCCCAATTCGTGGGATCAATATTTCGGCCTAAACATTCTTGCACCTTAAAGAAAGAAATAGGTAGCTTATATTTTAAAATTAATTTTAAACTCATTTTTTACCTGTAAGAAAACTCTTAAAATGTGCTCCTTAGCTGCTTTTTCGGTAGGTGGTAGTACTGCTAGATTAAAATTTGTAGCAAATTTTCGCCTGCTTGTCACTTACATACATACACACACACTTACATACATTGTATCGGTAGTCATTTAGTTTGTGCACGTTGTTAGCCCCATACCATTTTAAAAAACATTGAAACAGCCTGACATTGCATGTAAAAATAAAATGGAAGATTTTATGTTATGGCCTAACTGTGGCTGTAATGTACTTTTCCAGGTATCTTTAAATAAATGTTGGATGTTTTGGTAGGGTGTAACAATAAAACAGCGACATCAGTATCTTCAGAAAAAACTGTAACAGTATCATAAAATTCACTCTGGTTAACTGCTGTTAGAACTATGTCAAAATCAGCATCTCTTTGGTATTGCTGAACTACGAATCCTGCCTTCAGTAAATATCCCTTTAAGATGTTAATAAAACCCTGTTTGTTTTTATTACTTTTCAAAAAGTCTGCTTGGGAAACAGCCACAATTGAATCTGGAGTTACTGACACTGCTACACTTCCCTGAGCTCAGTCAAGTCCCGTACTAGCTCAGTATAGCTCATGGGGGTGAGTTCTGGGCCTATTGTTGTCAATACCATGCAGAAATGGTAAAATACAACACTGTTGTGTCTTACCAAGTTACTCGACGGAGATTCTGCTGTAATTCACACACTTGAATTTTAATAGCACCTATTTAGTACTAAATGTAGAAAATAAAACACAATTTAATTTTATAAAATGACAAAAATAAAACCAACAATTCGTTACTAATTGTAAAAATAAATAAAAAAGGATTCTATCATGCCGTTCGATAAGTGAACAGTACCTGTTATAGTAAGCTAAATTAAAATGAATAATATTAAAAGATAAATGTTATAAGAGTGTCTATTATGTATACTAGTAAATGGATGCTATGATGCTAATGAGTTAATGTTTGTTATTAGGCACTACTGCGATGTGTATGTTATGATGATCGGAAGCGAAGTAGTCTAAAATCTGCTCCCCGTTTTTATTCTCGGTATAGGCAGAGCTTATGCACAATTTCACAACATAACATTTTAAAAGTAGAAAATCTATATTTTGAGGACAAATTTACGAATCATTTAGAATTAAATTGTAATATGATGAAAAAAGAAATTAAAAAATTAAATAAATGAAAAGTATATAAAATTACAGAATATAAACGACATTATGACTGGCACAATAAACTGATTTTATTTTACTGGTATAAAGCCAGTGCGCTATTAAAACAAAGCCAGTCCACTATCAAAACAAAGAATATGAAGGGACATTCAGTTTATGTGCCAGATAATTATGGATAAGTATTTGTTTAATGCGATACATTTCACCACAAACAAGCAACAAAAAACCAAATAGGGTATTTGCATAAAAAATTATACTTGTCTTATTGCATCCAAGTATTCTTCATCAGAAAGATTCTCGCTGTCATCAGACAATAGCGATGTGATATCATCCTACGCTCTCATTCTCACTTTCTTCAATACCTGCAACGTTTTCCGGCTGATCCGTTTCCTCCTCTATAAAATGAATAGGTTATTAGTATTACTTAATAGCACCAAATAGGGGACGTAATACCTTGAATCGATGTCTGGGGCTGGATAATTATGTCTTCGACGAATCGTGAGACTTGGTCTCCTTTGAAACAGACATGCGATTTCATATTATACAATGCTATTACTACATTCTGTAATTTTTTCGTCCACAATGGAATCAGCACGGCTCGAGTGTCGTTAGCTCTCGGCCTATATGTTATATAAGTCACTTGGGAAAATTAACCCTCAAGGCCTTAGGTCAAACATTTTCCAGCGTGATGACTTATGTAGATCATAACACACTTGCACCATAAATACCTATTATTGCTCTTTGTTACTGCACTGTATTTTATTATTTTATTACTACACTTTATATTACTTTTTCTCATGTTACATGCTATAAACTCTATTTAGCCGCCATTTTTTCAAGACGGCGGACCGAGCGCCGTTCGAGGTCGTAAACTTAGCTCTACACTGCTGCCAGATTTTAAAACAACTTTTGCACCAAAAAAATACCAAATGACTGGCCTACAATGATTGAAGAAGAAAGTCAAGTTTCCTGCATCATCTCTACGTCCACCCTGTATAAGTAATGTTCTGTTTCTACACAAGCATCAAGCATCATAGTATTTTTCAAGGATAAAGATGACGAATACATACTTGCATGATACAAATGATGTTTACCTATATTAAACACATACATCAAAAGCACGAGTGTAGATATTTACGATATATACAGTGATTACATTATTATATCACTACTGTCATGACCAATGCTTAAACATTAGGTACTTGGTAAAAGGTTACTTTACTTAGACATGTTTCTTGAATTTTTACGTATTGTAAAAACCTCAGCGATAATAAATATAACAATAAAATTGTGTATTTACAATATATTATCTGTTTCACGTAAATAATATCGTCGCGTACCGCTGTAATATATTCGCGAAATCAAATTGTCAAAATATAGTATTGGAAGTCCACAGGGTTCAATGTTAGGCCCTGTTCTATTTTTTATATACCGCCTGTAATAGAAAACATCAAATGCTTGAATTTACTAAAGTAGAATAAGAATGGTGATATAGGTATTTTCGATAAGCCCCACTTAAGTGGGACTGAATAAATAGACCCCAAATGTATAGGGTAAATTTGTATTTTAGGAGCGGATCTTAAAAAATGTTAAAAGTATATATCCACCTATTCACACAACCTACACATTTGAGGTTTATTTATTCAGTCCTACTTAAACATATTGAATACACATCCTGGAGAGGGCTGAAACCTTTGATGTGACGATAGCACTGACGACTGAGTTTCCAGGAATATCAAAACACTGATACTTCGCTCGACGCGCGCTTCGCCAACCAAGTTGGCATCATCCGGAGACGATTAAAACGAGTTTTATTTATTTTTAAAATTATTTAACAGTTCAGAGTATATTGAAGAGTAACAATTCAGAGATAGATTAAACATTCACAAACAATTGAGGGGGGAATCAGAGTCATGTACTTACTACGTATTTTCGATGCAACAGACGAAAATTGGGACCAAAATAGCGAATTTTTCTGTTAGAACGTGGTGGATTCGAGGAGACGCGGCAACACTGTATACATAGGTTGACCAAACTCAACTTAGCCCCGAAATGCGCAGATAAAGAGAGAGAGGGAGAGAAGATAGCAGATAAAGAAGAACAACCTCAAAGCAATGGCTAAGATGAAAAATTAAGTTTGTCAAGCATTACACGCATACATAAATATATGTACACAGCATGTAACCTTAAGAGGCAGGCGCGTTTAAATCTTAATTTGTTTGTATTCAATTATGAATTTATGGTTTTCGTTTCCTTTTCTCTTTCAGCAGAGAATAATGAACAAAAATATACGCGGCTGCTGCTTGCCGAGGTGTACTCATCGCGATACACGCGCCAATATCCTTGGCTATAGATGTGACCTCGATAAGAGGGGGCCGAGCGGTACCATCGCTCTTTACCCCTAATATCTATGTAGGCCGAGACCGCCTCGTAAGGGGTAAGCCGCGCGTTTCACGTGACCCTCCCCACAAATGTGATCAGTGTCACGCGAAGTTACGCAGCCTCCCCCGGTCCTGGCTGATGGGCCCCACCGGCAGAGCCTTGCTTCTGGCGCTCTTGACTTTCTTCGCCGGTGTGTATTACCCCCGGGGGTGTCATGTCGGGTGTTTGAGGAGTCCTTCCTGCCTCTCGTCGGGCTTACTAGAGCCCGGCTGCGCGGCATTCAGGTTGATATGGAGGATGAGCATTGTAGCTCAGGATGACGGAGCTAGAGAGCTGATCAGCGATCAGCTCGCTGGCTCAGTCAGGTAAGGTAAGGATGTGTGGTTTGGCAAGGCAGTCGGCCTCGCCATCCACTGGATTGGGCTGTTTTAGTGTCTTCTCGATCCGTTTTCTTTGGTCCTGTTCTTTTCTTCGGTGTCGTCTGCTTCTTCTCGCATCAGTCGTGCTGAAACATAAGATTGTGATTATATACTCACCCGTTGTCCAGGATTTGGATCTTTGGCCGTTTGTGAGGTCCTGCTTCCTCTGGATCGTAGTCCGTGGCCAGCCGGATTAGCGGATTCCCGTGGTCCTCTGCGATGACGTAGAGCTTTTTGGCGTGGTCCTCGATCATCTCGGTGGCCGTCTTGTATTTCAGGTCCCTTCGGATGACCTCGTTGGTCACATACCAAGGGGCACCTACTGCAGTCGGAAGCGCTATGTTTTCCACTGCTTGGATCCTCTTGAGGTGCGTCTTCGCTGCGTATCCCCATGCGGTCGATGCGTAGGTCAGCTGGGGGGTAAGACGGTCTTGATGAGGGTTGTCTTGTTCTTCAGGCTCAGTCTCTTGTCACCGGCTAACATTGGGTACAGCAGGGCATCGCGATACAGAAAGCACTAAACTAACAAACCTTATCACTCTCGTTCGCGCAAATGAAACGGATACACCACGTTGAAAAAAAATACACACGTTCCAACGTATCATACCAAAATGCAACGATACGATGATACGATACGTTGAAACGATACGTACATATATTAATTATGCAACAAATAGAAACCCACCTTAAGAGGTAGAGTTCCCGGTGGGTTTTTTTAAGTGGTCTCTCCTGTGGGCCAATTCCACTGAATGTTTCAGTACTTATTATTCAATATCGATTTCGTCGGTATTTTTTGAATTAAAACAGCCTTGGCCGTGACAGTTTGTATACATAACAATCAACGACATAACTGAGCATCTTAAACCAACTTTGACACATCCGCATCATTTCCCGTTACCCATTTTACAACTACATTATATTAACTTTAAAATCGAACTAGGAGCTGCACTGAAAGAACAGTTTATTCATAATTAATGATACTGAACTGAAGGATACCCACAATTGCCACAATGGGAGATCGGGGCAAGTACTTTTCTACATTTTTTAACTTTTTAACTTAACTTTTCTTACAGCAAGCTTAAATTGTCACTATAAAGGCGCTCCCAATGCGGCAATTGTGGGTATCCTTTGAAATTTTTTTATGTCTCATATTTCGATGTTACAAACAATACTCATAAGTATTATTTCACAGAAGATAAAAGCAGCCTATTTCCTCCTTTGGTCTTTCACTGGGCAGCAATAAGCACCGAAGTAGAGTCCTTGGAGGACTCTAACAGAAGAGGGTATCAGCTCCCTCTTCTGTGCAATAAGTGAAAATTGAAAGTATTCTCTCCAGGTTCCCCGAGACTTGATATAAAGTGGTTGATATAAATAAATCTAAGTATACATTATCTTGACATAATAGGATGCTGTCCACTGTCCGGATATGATATATTTTTTCTAAGGCGATAAAAGTTGTTGCTTTCTATTGTTCTACATTCTGTTTTGCCGATTTTATCTCGACTGTCAAGCTCGGAGCAAAAACAATATTGGACACACTGGAGGAAAGTTAAAATATAGGCACGCTTATAGCGTAACGTAAATAAATTAAAACTCATATACAAAACGTTTAAAATTTCTAAAATTTAGTTTTTTTCAAGTTTTTACGAATACCTACGTAGTTTTACCTACGTTTTTGTATAAATATCGCTTTCCCAAACTTTGAAAACAATTAAGGAGCACCTGAATTAAAAATCCATCAGCCGCATTCAAGAATTTTTTTTGAAATCCTGAAAATTATTAATTGTGTGAAAGTGGAGGATATTTTGTGTATAAGTCGGCCATCTACCTGTCCCAATCTAAGGGCAATCTTAAATGCCATCATTGCACCAGGAGCTAAGTGTGGTTTAGGTAAATATCTACACCTACACTAGTTTTCTTTGACCTGAATATTCACTTTCATTATTATTCATAACTTCATAGGAGCAACTACTGATCTCGCACTTGCGTTTAGGTAACTGAGACAGTTCCCTTCTTTATGCAAAGTACAACAATGTTATAAACATTAGTTTTCTCCTCAGTTGCTCACGCTGAGATCTGCGGTATATTGTTTTCAACCGCTATATAAGTAATGGCAACGTTGTAGTAGACAGAGTGGTGGCAAGACATTTTAGCCTACGAGTTTGAATCACCGTAAAGTTGTTGGAAGATCAGTGAGTTGAGTGAATGTTTTTAAACGCGAATTATGCAATAAGTGGAAGTGCAATTTACTCTACCATGTGGACTTATATTTTGTCACGGAATAAGTATATCTGGAGTCTATTTGGATAGGTATGTTTAGGACGCAATACCTTCTGTTTTTTGACTACCTAGTTGTTACAAGATTTTATTTGGAAATGTATGTTTAGGGTTCCTCGTCGTTACTGTTATACGACAATTATTGCATACTCTCGACACGTAATTATTTATATGGATTATTTGACCATACTTTGTCATATTTTGAAATGCATATTATATATTAAATCTCTGCATCTATTGGTCAGTTGGTTTAAAAAAATATCAAACGTTTAAAATATAATATTATATATTAGGTATTTATAGTATATAGTAGGTATATATAATATATAGTAGGTATAAAATATATTAGGTACTTGTGAATAAATAGCCGGGAATAAATAAAATTATCAAATAACGCTTATTTAATAATTGCTTTAGCATTTAGCGTTTCGAAAATTTAAGTGTTTTCGTTTTTAAGTAAAACTGATTCATAATACCTATAATCCAAAGGCAAGGAATAAAGTGTTATGACATATAATAATATCAGTGGAGTTGTAGAAGTGTCTGAACATCGACAGTAAACATAAATCACCGTGTTCTTAAAATAAGCATAGGGCAACGTGAAGAAACGATTCTACAGTTCAAGAGATTTACAATCGTCCAGTATCATTTGCAAATGTAAAGAATCTATTTATTCATGCTCTAAGTCATCTGCGTTCTTTAGAAAAGGAACAGTCGGTACAAGTTTTCAAAAACAACAGAGACCTCGACCTCGACAACGTCGTAGACGTTTTTAACAACGCTAAGTCTACTTACGAAGAAATCGATAATGCTGGAGAACTGTTCATCCTAGCACTCTACAAAGCTAGATCATCGAAAGGCCGCGACTGCCTAAATGAGTAGGTATATACATTTATTTAAATAAATTTATTGGTCAAACAAAGAGTAGTTGTATATTATCCAAGCTACCTCAAACATCAGCTTCAGCACATCAGCACTCCCGTCGTACTTACCCCCAAGTGTAAATATAGAGAGAGAAATTTTTACAACCGGCGGATCTGTGGGACTCGACGAAATTTAACACCATCTCACCTATCTACACTACAAGAGCACCAGCTCCATCTTTAAGGTTATCATTAATAACTAGTAATTGTAAGCAAGGATGTGGGAAAAGATGCGTCTGTATAAAACCGGGATTGCGATGCACAACCATATGCAGAAATTGCCTTGGTCAAGGATGTGCACTGGGGATGACGACAGTCTATAAACAAGAAATTTGGTTAGTGGATTAGGCATGCGGGGAAACCACCGAAAAGAAAACGCGCCAGAAGCTCTACCTCACGGGTGGTGTGGAAATGCGCTCAAGATGCTTTAGCTATCTTACTGCAAAATCAGATAAAACATTTAGTCATGTGTACTGAGATCATATAATTACTATAAATCAAGATGATGCTAAGATCAAATCAAATAGAGGGCATTTGATTACGCATAGATCGAAAACTACTGGACCAATCGGAATCGAGTATGGAAACTTATTGGTAGTAAATTCCAAAGGGACTATTTTTACTGAGTATAAAATTTCCGTGAGTTCGGCCGTTATAGAAAAACACAGAAACCACCAAAGTGTAGGTTTGGGGTGTTTTTTGGGGGTGAAGCGACCACTTTACGTTTATAATTTTTTTATTTTAAAGTCTTAGTTTGGCGGGTATTATCCCTAAACGGCATTATTTTTTATTTATGTTAATATGATTGGAATATACTTAGTAGTAATAGTCGGAAAGTAGTCAAAGTTTAGTGAAACTAGGTACCTACTATATTAGCATGAGTTACCTACTCACTATATTATATATATTTTGGTGAGTGAAGTACACAAACGTAATAACCCGTCATAATAATATAATCTAAAAAAGCAGACCTGTCATTTAAAATAATTTGGATATATGTATGCATCCAATTATTCCATCACTTGGTATATGGCATGGGTATGCAGCCGCATAAAACGTGACGGGATTTCCCCGTTTTAACAGTACTTTAAGCACTTTGTGTTACATGTAAAGAATATTATTGTACATGTTGCTCATAATAATAAAATATAAATTCATGACGCGACGGCACGAAGGAGACAGTCAACAATAATTAATGTGTAACTGCATTATTTATATTAGCAGCAAAAACAAATTGGCTACTAGGCCAGTCACTGAAGACATTCAAAGCCAATTTTGTTCTAACAAAATTCCAAATTCTCAAATTTTGACATACGGTTGGAGATACATTTTTAAAACTAAATCTGATTTTGCAACCCATTTGAAGGTCCGGATCATTACAAAAAAAGAGAAAAAAAAAACAACAATTCGCTATAACTTTTTCTAAATAATTTCAAAAGTGCTCCAAACTGAAAGCTTCATTGTAAATAATATCCCAAGTTTGCAGCCTTCTTTTTTAATCGGCACCATGCTAATTTTAAAAATACGTAAATATTGAATGAGGTATAAGTTGTATCTAAGAGTAGCTGTTACCCGCGACTTCGTCCGCGCGCCATGATCCCGCGTGACAGGCAGCCTTCGTGATATTAAGTCGAGGGAGGGGAGGCGGTGGGCGGCGTTCGGTACGGCGACGGCGTGCGTGATACTGGACACTGCTACTTTTTAGTTTATTTTATTATTAATCGAAGATTCGAAACGAGTAAAAATACTCGGGAGATTTTCGTTAATAATTAATTATTTATTAGTGTTTGTATTGGATGATAACGAATGTATACTTCCCCATTTGAACCGGATTTTGTTCGCAATTTCATGGATTTAATTTTTTTCTAAAATAATAGTAGCCTAAGTTATTCCTTATAACATGAAAGTCCCGTCAAAATCCGTCCAGCCATTTCGGACATTAGCCGAGACAGGCAGACAAAAATAAAAAAAAATGGTTTTTGTTAAATAGCAGGTAGGTAGGTTTTGTTATAAGTAGGTATGCGTTTAGTAAAAAGCTGTTATTTTAACATTACAAACAGAGCCTTTAGATGTATTTATTTGTATAGAATATTTTTACATGCACTTTTTCCTAGAGTACATTTTTTTTTTAAGTTGTTCATAAAATGGGTCGAAATATATTGCACCCGCCCAGATAGCACCAAATGATACGATGGACGTCTAATGGACGTAAGTTCAAATAAGAAATGTATGTACTTACAATGGACATTTCATGGACGTACACCAACTATCGTACAATTGATGTTATTACATGGACGAACATACTACATCCATTATTAATGTACTAACAATGGACCTAACCTGGACGTCCAGTGCTATTTGGGCGGGCTATCAGCAGAAAGTAAATATATATTCAAATCACACTGAGTACAATTATTATTACTCACAGATGTCTCTAAACTTGAAAGAGAAAAAACGACTTTTCTGCCCACACTCTTTCGTTGTTGCGGACAGAGATAAACATATATTTTATTGCCCTTCTTTCAACATACCTAGTCTATTTTGCCATATTTGAAAACTGGTGGAAAGAAAACTAATTTTTTTAGATTATTAGTAGGTAGTAGGGAGTAGGTATAATAAATCCAATTAACTAAATTCAGTGAAACGGTAAATCACCATTCATTTGCAAATGAGTTAGACATGCTTGTTATATCGTGGATAAGAACATCATAAAAACATCCTGTTTGGGACCTGAACCTGACCTACACCTACCTATAAACAGCCATGCCAAGTCAGATATATAGGGTATTTCTAAATTGAAGCAAAATATTTTAAGAGATGAAATCAAGTGGTGTTTCATATATTTTGTTCCAAAACCTCTGCCGCTGCCTCCAAGTTAAAGGCCTCTAAAGTTGTGGTAAAAATTGTCGGCGAAACGTTACCGATAGCCCGTCTCCATTTGGAGTTCGGTGCTTTGTAATTCTTGCTTGAGATACAGCTGAAGTGAAGTCTATCAGTTATCTATGCTGTTATCAGTGGCGGCTCGTGGTATTTTGCAGAGGAGGCGTAAAGTTAAGACCAAAAAAGTAGCGTACACGTTGCGCCGCAACGATTTTTTAAATAAATTTCAAGGTCATTGTGTTTTGTACCAGTCCAAAAATCCAGCAGCAATAACCAGCAATATTTAGATTAAACTAGTAGATTATTGTATTTTTGTTAGCAAATAATAATAGTATGGGACAACTTCAGAATTAAAGTCTATTAGTAAGTAATATTGAAATTAATAAACCAGTAAAATTTCTCACTTTTAAATATATATATTTTAAAAATCAAAAATTTATAAAAAAATCTTATGGATTCCCTTTCCTCCCTAGACGAGCCGCCACTGGCTGTTATGATGTATGTTACCTTATTCTGTGCTGCTACCATCATAAACAATCCTCGGCGTAATTCCCTTATAGACGAAAATTTTGAATAGTTGGTGGTGATGAAAGCCAATAAAATAGGCACATTTTAAACAAGAATAGAATTACCAGAAATGGTAATATTGATTAAATGGTAAATGGTCATATTTTAAAAATAAAATTTATTTGAATAGGTAGCAATATTTTTTTTAGTTTATTTTTCTGTTTTTGTTTTATTATTATTGTTACATATATAAATAGTATTAATAAATGACTAAATAAGCAGTACAACACACTTATTTATTTATTTATTTCTGACATCGTTAATAAGATAGTTGTATTTACATATTAACATATGCTCTTAGTTCTGTTCAATTGCTACTTAAAGGTAACATTTGTTTCATTAACGTAACATTATAAGTAACATTACTTATAACTTTTAAAGGTAACATTTGTTTCTGCTCAACCGCTTGCGCCATATTATTGTACTCAGGACTCAGTACTCGAAAAATTTTACTTAAGTACATGACTGTACTCGAATACTTTTCAATTACTTTCGTATGTACTTGTACTCGGTACTCAGAAGCTAATAATCAATTGTACTCTGTACTCATGTACATTTTAGCTGTACTCGTCCCAGCTCTGAATACCACTCACTATTAATTTGTATTGTTGTATATGATATGTTGGATCTGCCATCTATAGATGGATAAGTAGAAGAATATGGGATTGGTGAGTAAGTAAATGAATGAATTGAATTTTGATATAACGACAGTTGTTTATTTATATTAAAGTTATTACTGCTGTTAGCTGCATTCAGCATAACACCGCAAGAGACTTCATAGCTACAGATTTTGCTGATTAAATGTAATAAAAAAAATAAGAGTTGTTTGTTTTGAAATACAATTTATAAGTTAGCTCATTTTTCTCAAATTAAAGCATAGCTAATCTAATTTACTATGGCGAGTTACCTAACTAAAAAATTGCACATTCTCCGATATAATAACTGGGATTATTATTACCTAGGTAGGTATATCGTAGGTACATATGTACATTTTATATTTTCACATTTTTCTGTTGGATAACAAAATAACTTTTTGGATTAATAAGTTGTTATAATTTATGTACCTATTATTTTTCAAACAAATATCATCTCCTTTAAACGTTATTTTCTCTAAAATGGTGCATTTTAGATATGCTACAAGGCCTTTTTTAAAGCAAATCGAATGCTGCTTTAAAATAATATCATTTTCCAAAATCAGAAAAAAGACCTGAAGGAAACAAACCTATTGACAATTGCGCTCAGAACGCATTTTTTTTATCAAAAAGAAGCAGATATTCGTATTTATAACTTATTTTCCAAAATTTTAGCAAAATTACCCTATCAATAAATAAATTATCGTAAAGAAATCTCAAAACAAAAATCTGTATGGTTTTGTGCAAATTTTTGTGGTTCGCTAATTTGAACTGTTTGTCACTGATTTGCGTTTTTAAATATAGCAGCAAAAAATACTATTTTGACAGGACCTTCAATTCAGGCCAGGTCAATTCACCAGGAGAATCAAGTTATTTTTAAAGAAGCTAGACAGAGAAGCTGATACCTACGCTTACCAATAGCGTGCTGAATTGAAAACGAAAACGCCTCATGGCCACCACCTCCTCCCCACGATTTATCTTTTAGGCGGTCCGCTTGCCCCAGTGTGGCATCAGCGGAGATATAGCTAATGCATTATAAATGCTATCTGTAATCGTGGACTTGTCAGCCCGGTATACATTTAAACATTCCGTATATGTATTTCGCACCGGAGGTTAGCCTATTGGTCGTTTCAAATTAATGGACCAATAAGCAGCGGAGTGTATTCCAAACACGTGTATGGAATGGTATTTGGTGCGAAATTCATATGTGGAATGTTGTATGCTCGCAGACGACGTCGATTTCGGGTTAGCATATTTATAAATAAGATTTAAAACATTTGTATTTATTATTAGACACTATTAAACATGAAAGTAATACAAAATAAGGTAAACAAAATAATATATCTGCTTGATAGAGAATCGTATAAACTAAAAATATTTTTAAACGAAATAATAATTTTTTCCAAAACTTCTTTGGCCATTTTTAGTTGCATTGGCTTGATCGTTGAAATATAAGTGCCTAATTCTTTAAAGCATGCGCGCGAAATTATTCAACATTCCATATATGAATTTCGCACCAAATACCATTCCATATACGCGTTTGCACTCCGCTCCTTATTGGTCCATTAATTTGAAACAACCAATAGGTGCGAAATACATATACGGAATGTTTAGCTGCGCCCGGCATATGCTATTCATATCACACTCTGGGCTCCCTGACTAATATGTTCAATGTATTACAAATGAAACCTAGATGGCTCGATGCTACCTTCCTGAAGATGGTACTTATACTTTCTTCATTATCCATTATATCCATATAGCATGACTATGCATTGTCTAATTACATTAATATTCTTACATCACATTTAAATTAGACTTTCAGAACTGACGTTTTCACATTCACAAATTAAAATTATTTCACTTCCCTTTTCTAAATTGGGTTAATTTGCGTTTTCCATTGTTTTAACTCCTGTATCGTTATATTACTAAGTGAATATGCATATTTATAATATTTGTGTTCTTATAACGTGAGTTGGTGCGGTTTTATAATACCTACACGTGACAATATTATAATAAAACCAAATACCTATGTATATTGCATCTATGGCTAGGATTGCTTGAGGGTAGGTATGTAGAAAAATTATAATATGTATAATAATTTCCTTATATGAAGAGATATTGATTTTCTATAATAATTATATAAAATAACAAAGTGTTGAATGATTTACGATTTAAATATTATAAACTGGGACTGGTAAATAACGCAATTATTATGTAATTATAGTTATTAGCATAGCAATTATTATGTTCATCAGTGTTTAGAGTTTCGATATTTGGGTTTATTGCGCGCCGAAGGTTCATACATTCCGTACAAGGTTCAAAAGATGACATTTATTAAAGAATTAGCAGTTACCCGCGACAGGCAGCCTTTGTGATATTATGTCGGGAGGGGAAAGCGGTGGAGGGCGCCTTTCGGTGTGACGACAGCGGCGGCGTGCGTGTGGCGCTCGCGGCAATGGATACTGCTACTTTAATTTATTTTATTATTACTCGAACAAAGTAGAAATACTCGGGACATTCACGTTAATCATTAATTATTTATTACTGTTTGTTTATATTGGATTATCTTCCCTATTTGAAATTGAATTTTGTTCACAATTTCATGGATTTTTCTGCGCGGAACGCTAATTCTTTTTCTAAAATAAAAGTAGCCTGAGTTACTCCTTATAACATCAGCCAGTGAAAATTCCGCCAAAATGGGTCCAGCC
Organism: Tetropium fuscum; assembly: GCA_964058915.1. Classification (NCBI taxonomy): domain Eukaryota; kingdom Metazoa; phylum Arthropoda; class Insecta; order Coleoptera; family Cerambycidae; genus Tetropium; species Tetropium fuscum. The sequence goes on along the minus strand of CAXKVY010000245.1, from coordinate 78,046 downwards.
CAGAGATACTTGTTTCGGTTGGAATTCGAGCAGTAAGTACAGTGTTTTCGTTTCATATACAAACTAAAGCAAAAAATTTTGCGGCATTTTACAAAGAAAACCCGTACCAATTACTACAGAAGCGGTAAATCAGATCACTATGCAATACAAAAGGATATTTAGTGTAAAATTGTATACCGCCACAATTTCTTGTGAATAGAACTATAATCTCCAATATAATCTCCTAAGCGGCTTAACATATCGGTCGCTATCCCTCTTCAACTCATATAAATAAATAATTTTCCTTCACGCTCACTTAGAAGACACCTGCACACAACAAGCCGGCGATTTACTGGCTTTACTGCTCAGTGGCGTATCATCATGCGCAACCAAGGGAAGTGACTTCAAAAGATGTCTTATTATGTCATATTCATATATATGCAAATCTTTAAGCCCATAACTTATTTAGTTTTGAATGTATTTAAAATATATTGAAAAAATTTTGCATGCTGCGTGTACAACTTAGTGCTCAATTTACCCAATAACAATTTGAAATATACCGCTTTCCATTAGTTTGCATAATAAATGAAAGTACTATAATACCTACCAATAAATCAACATGTTCACATTTATTGGTTTCTTTTGTGTTTATATACTCAGAATCGTAAAATTTTTACGTATTACACAGACCAATATTTTTATCAGTCCAGTGTAGGTACTGGCAGCGTACTTCATGCATATTATGGAGAACATAACTTTTTCAACTATTTTAATCGCTATTTAATCTCAGATATAACGATTCTTAGGGAAAAAAGTGTAAGAACAATTTTTATAGAAAATTGTATGATCTACAATTTTTGTCTAACCTATTTTTATGTTGGCCGAAAAATGCAAAAAAAAACATATTTGCGACCTTTTGACCTTGAATAATTTTTTTTGCAGATGTGGCATCGTTGGGGACTTTTCACATTTCATTTATAATGGTGTTCCCAACATTATTCGTACCAATTTTCAGCTCTATGCGAATTATTGTAAGCTTACCCCTATTTTGACCGGGTTACCATCATAAGTATTTAGTAAAAAGCCTTTATTTTGACATTAGAGACAGACACTTCAATTTTATTTATTGATGATATTCAGTTAAGTATTGATGATATTCAGTTATTCATGAGGATAATCTTATATATTTCAACATCTAAAAGTAACGTGCTCTATTTAAGTACTCGTATTTGTATTATATTTACGCATAAGTGCTAAAGCGACAAATAGGTATGTATATTTTCACATCTCTTATCAGCAAATATGTATGTAACTATACCCGAGATCTTTTCGTAGGGGTAATCGAATAGGTATACACATTTCATTCGCAATAAACATCATTCATTTTTAATGTAGTTCTTATAATAAAGGATGCGTGAAACAATTCAGTAGCGAGAAATTGCATTACGCTTATAATATATATTAAATAACAATTGCATGTAATTTCTTGGAACATAACACCAAGCATAAATTTTCAGATAGTATTTATTAATATAATTGACCATATTAGTTAGGTTAGGAAAATCCGGGCGCGAAATTTGAAATGGGTTCCTTCACACTTCAGCAAATTTGACTGCCATTTATTTCTTACGGGAGATTAAAAAAAAGTGATTTTCAGACGGGAATTTCTCGGGTTTTGGATATTTCTTAGTATTTTAACCATATTTCTCTACAATTCAAGACCAAATTGTTTTTTAGACCTATGAGTTTCACATTTCTTACGCAAGCGCGCCAGGCCCACTGAGCTTTAAAAATTAAACTCAGGTAAAGGGTTAGGTTATGGATTGTTAATATAATTATTTGTTTATTACTATTTTGGTCAATGTTTATCGATTTTTTATATTAATGATGGAACAATATGCCTACTATGTACACTTTTATAAAAGAATATTGGAAAAAAAGGCCCAAATGTGGAATTCTCCATATAAGTAATAATCCAGTAAGTACCTACATTATAGGTACCGGATTATGATTTATATTGACATTTTAATTAACTAAATAGATACCGCACAGTAAACTTGATGATACTGATGGAAAAGGCTCGGAAAAACAATGGTATTGTATATTACACCTACACTCGATCGAAAATTTTTTGTACATATTTCTTACATATGAATACTCTGTTCAGGTCGGGTCAACCAAGAACAAAATACGTCCACATACAGTGGATCCCGATACTTAATAATGTGCTTTTAATTAATTTAAGTACTAATCAAACTGAAAAGATTTTAAGTGACCAGAGCTTACGCTATGTATATTCTGGCCACGTTCAAAACATCCTAAATCGTCTAGGAAAAAATCACTTTTGGTTCCACTTACGATTAGGTAGGTACCTACTCTATTTTCACCCATTTGCAAACCAACACTCAAAATCAATTATTTGCAATCAGAAAAAAATTGATTTTTGAAACTAGAATAAAGAAAACACATCACCAGAGAATACTACAAGACATCAGACTACCTGTCTGTTTATCTATGCACCTATGTATATCTATTTATCTTCTGTTTGTCTATGCACCAGACACCCAACTCATTAGCCCATGAATGCGTAAAATACAGTACGATGCCTTGCATATTCCAGTAACCCGGGATATTTTTGAAATTAACGCCTAATTTAAATGCACCTGATTGCTTTGTCTTCAAAATTCATATTTTTAGTCGTACCATATAACAATAGAAATTTATGTATATCCTATAACATAGCTAAGCCCTCTAATTCTCAAATTGAGCAACTAAAATGAAATGAGGATTATATATTTATACAGACCACCAATAGTTAGGAAATAAATAAACATTTTACAGTGGATGAAATACACAGCCGAATGCATGGATGGAAAAGGTGCAAAAAAAGAAATACGAAATAGCTCTAGGGTATAATAAAGTATAATCATTCACTGTCACCTAGAGGATATTCATATCCCATACATTATTATGAAAACTCTTTACCTGCTCTTAATTTTCAGTACATTAGTCAAGATTATGAACATTAAGCAAGTCCTGGCTACTATGCTATGTTTCACAGGCATGAAAAGAGCTAAATAAAATAGTGGAATGGCTGAGGCTGAGAAACACTAATTAATAACTGTGATTGACAAATTACTATAATTGTAATTGACTGTAATTATAATTAAATAATTTCACTCATATTGCACAAGAGGTTTGTATTTTACCGGATAAATTTGGATTGTTTATGAGAAACTATTATTGCCTAGCAATTAGAAGAGAAAAACTATTAAAAATGCAATACCAAACGTGGAAAGTTTTTAGGTTGATAGTTTTTCATATAGATAGAGTCAAATTGCTGAAGGAAACTAATAGAATTTAAATAACACAAATTTACCCGACATCAATACAAACATCGAGTGTAATTCGGCAGGACAATTTAATGAATAAAAAATTTAGAAACATATGAATGCAAACTTTATTTACAAAACACTAAAAATAAACACAATTTTTTTGTTTGATTAGAAAATGAATAAGTGAAAAAACCACTAGTGCATTTGTCACTGTAAAAATTGCAGGTAACTTTTGTCGCTGTTACAGTGATAATTGCACTGTGACATATGCGAATTTTTATATATAAATTAAATTGTCATTGTTATCCCATTAAATTGTATAGGATTTTCTGTTAAATATTATATATTTAAACACACTTACTGAGGCATTTGTACATTTTAGAATTAAGTTAGTTTTAGTATTTTTTATATATAGGATAGGATGCGAGTAATTTGTGCACACGTATTGCATGATTTAATACTGAGGGAGATATACCACCTAAAAAATTAATATAAGAAAGTGCATATCACAAGACTAATAAAAATAAACGTTGTTTCAGGAATGCTGGGTCTTCATTATACAAAATGTTTTAAATACGTAAAGGTAGATTTTCATCCATGATGGAGCGGATATTTAAAATAAAAACCAAGACAAATCCAGACCCTCGTGGACAGTATCCATCGGAAAGAAGGTATTCAGCATCCATAGTGATTGGACTTGCTGTAGTGTTCCTTCAGTTGTTTTTATATTCCATCCTTATGGGCTCTCTGATAATTCATAAATTGAGCTTGTATGATGCAGACTCTGACATTGAAGCTACAGAAGTTATATTAAGCAGCACACAGGATCTGGATAATATTACCGAATACATTAAAATTACGACAGAAGATACATTGCAAAGACTACACCAAAGAATTGAAAAAGACTTAGCAGCTGGAACTCAAATACATTATTATATAAATGTACCAGCATTGATATGCGCTGGATGCTTCTTAATGAGCCTCGGGTTCTTTTTCAGTTTTGTAACTGGAGTTCTTGCATGGAAGCGATGGTATATTGACCATAACATAACTTTCTTCTTCTTGTCCTCCAGCTTATCTACTTTAACATCGGCTATATGTCTCCTTCTATCAGTGTTAACAAGTATAAACATGAACTTAAATTTCAGTGAATATGAGCATGAGCAACGTAACCAAAATATACCAATTACTTATAGTTTAGCTATGAACATTGTCATACTTTCATTTATAGGAATGATATGGTCGTTTTTATCGACAAAAATTGCCTATAAAGGCATGAAAAATGGCTATCCCGACGATATTGTAATATCTAAAGGAGGGAGAACTGTTGAGGTTAGTACTGTAAAGAAGGGTAGTAAAAATTGTAGCACTTTTCCTCCGGATATTATAGAGCACTTTCCTGTCAGTGGTAAATTGGCAAAGTACTTACCAAGAAAAGAAAATAGCAATTTACCAAAGGCTGAAAGTAATCACGAGTATCATGAGAGAGTAAATAAGTTTTTATCAGGTGAACCTGAAAATCCTGCTAAGTGAAAGCATTTTTGTACTACTTATTTATTCAATGACTAACACAGTGTGTTTGTATATTATATACTAACGGCACATATGAAATTCCATCAAATCTTGAATATTCTCATTCAATTTAGTTAGTAGTCAGATTTTTTCTATGGACTTGTACAGGTGTAAAGGTATGCATGCAATGGTATGCGTGTAAATGTATGCATGCCCAAATAGTAGCTCAGATCGATAAGGCTTAATTACAATAATATATATTGTAATTATACTAGAACTATACTACCATTGTAACTATACTAGAACTACAGAATAATAGATATATAGTGACTCAAACAGCTTTTCAATGGCCAACACCAAGACAGCTGCTTTGTTTTAACTGCGGAAAGCGAACACAGCAGGCATTAGTCACTAATATCTATTATTCTGGAGTTCGGGTATAAACATTTTTTTATAGGTTCGGTTTAAATAACATATTAGCCAGTATTAGGCTGAAAACAACATTTTAACCAGTATTTTATAGTAATATGTGATAAATCCTAAAATGTTGAGCACTTTTCACAAATCACACACATCAACGACTGCTGACAAAACCGATTGTGGAATTCATACTTAACGCTAATGGATTGGTGAATTCTGCAAAGTGCTAACATCAGAGTAAGGTATAACGTTTTTTGAGGTACTTATTTTTACTTTTAAGTTATTTATGAATAAACTTTTTTTATGATATTGTGTTTTTTTTCTTTATAATTTTACTGATAACACGAATTATATATTTATCTGGTATGATAATAAGGCATTAGCATTAGCAAACTAAGGCATTAGTAGCGGTTGGTGAATATTTGCAATACCACAAATAAGTAGTTTTATTATCCAGAATATTTATTTCATGAAAATATTTAATTTAAAAACTGTCAGTGAATCTGCAAAAAAGTGTAATGAAATGTAACGTAAAATTAAGTATAGGAACAGTTGGAGTTCGAGTAAGTAATACGAGTAAGTCTACATCTTCACCAACAACAATAGTTGTTTTTGTCAAATCAAATTGCTCTATTGCTGTTTAAATAATCACTACATCGGCAACGTTATTAGCTTGTTTAATATATTTTCAGCAGTAAACTTTTCTTTCAACATTGAAATGAACCGCGACTTGTTCTGAGTATTTGCAAGAAATTTCTGTTGACTGGTAGAAACTGTCATAAGTTCATCAAATAAAATATCGGAAGACGAAAATGTGGCTAAAGTTCGACGACGTTGTTCTGCAGCTTTAATATTTCTGGTGAAATCGTTATAGCCATCAAATACGACAGTAACTCTGGGACCAAAATGTCGACGTACATACTGAATGTATTTACCTGATATTACGTTGAATGTATCTTCGCTATCCCACACAACATGATGTAGTTAGAATCCTCCGTCAATAATGTAGGTATGTCGCATTAGTGTTGTTAATATCAATATTGATCTGTTGAAAACAATCGTAAAAAGCAGACATCTGTGTTTTACGCATCCTGATGTCATCAAATCGGGTTTCATTTCACCTAATATTCTCATAGTTATACTTATGTATATTTTATAATTTAAGTGTAAGTTACAATCACCGATAGAAAAATATTTTTACTTTATTACAGCTTCAAAGATGTATATTATACGTGGCGTACTTATGCATATTATGACGATTACAACGTTATGAATCGTTATATCTCATAAACGGTGGGTGGCTTCTATGAAAAAAATATTGATACCTTTTTTATAGATAATTTTATGATTTACAATTTTTGTCTGAAGTAATATTATGATAAAACTTACCGTTTCGGTGAAAATCGTAAAGAACCCATTTTTTTGACCTTTGACCTTGAGTAAATTTTTTTCCACGTACGGGAACTTTGGGGAATTTTGAAATCTTGCTTCTAATTATGTTTTGAACAATATTACTCATTTTCAGCTTGTTGTGAATCTATGTAGCTTAACTCTCATTTTGTTCTAATTTGACCGGACAATGCTAATTTTGAATTTGATTGAATGTTGCTAATATCATTTCATAATATCTTATACCTACTTATTCTCTAGGTTCATATTTTATATTTTAACATCAAAAGTATTCAAATTCATCGTGCTAAATTAATGTTTACATGTTTGTTTCTGATTGGTTAGAAATTTTAATCTCAAGCTCCATTTCCTTTGTTGATAGTTGATACTATTCCTTGTCAAGAAATTTCATAGAAATAATAAATAATAAAGGGTAATTTCGTAGAAATAATAACAATAGAGGGTATTTTGAAATTATTCAAAGTGTAAACATAAGACTAATCCTCATTTTCATGTCTTTGTAATCAATGAAACTTGATTTAGTTAATGATCATCTAATTTCATATATTGTATTACTAATTATTGTTTACAATTCGTTATAGATACTAGTAGTACTTGGTCGTATAATAGCTTACTATATGCATAACGTGCGCTGATATAAATTTCATAAAACGTCCCTGCTATTTAATTTTTTTTATAATGGAATCCTTAAGCGTCTTGTAGAGAATAATGTTCTTTGTATACTTTTCTAAGAAAACTGCTATTAGATTTTCTAAAAGAGTCTTAATTAATATTTATGACATCCAGGAAGACTATATTGTTTGTAACGGCATCCAGCTGAACCAACAAGCAGAGCAGATGGAATAATAAGTGAAGAGAAGACGTCAGCACATCTCGTTGAATGCAAATTAGTGACAATGAAAGGATATGTGTGTTTGCATAGATAGAAACGTCGGGCGCCTAAAGTAGTGAATGAAGACCGGGGGCTAGGGATTTCCTACCCATTAGAGCTTATATAAAATTTGTTATCAAATAATACTCCAGGTAATACAGACTAAATAAAGTCCTCAAAAAACTTTGTTGTTTGGGGCGCTGATTCTGAATTGTTCACTTTTATTTTATACCTATATTATTTCCAATTTATTTCCATGGCCGCTAGGTCACCTGATATTATCTGTCTGGATTTTTATGTTTGGGGTAAGGCGAAAAATTTAGTGTTTCAAAAACGACCAATGACAAGGGAAGATATGGTTTTTAGAATAGAAAATGCAATGCACAGTATATCCGCTGCGGAAGTGGATTTTTTGTGCAAGTAACACGCGACAGACTTGAGCGTTGTATAGAGAATGATGGAAAGTAGTTTTAACATCTTGGTATTCATTAGACCATCTTTAGAATCGTTACAATATCCTGGGTTCATCAGGCCAGTTGAAACAAATCTTAAATGGTTTCTTCAATTGCCTACAATGCAATACATATAAATAATTGATAAATAAAAATTTCCAGCTTTATCCTTACTTATTTTCACTGTTTATGACCACTACCAGCAATCGGATTAATTTTTGTAATACTTTCTTAATGTAATATATTTTTATTAATTTCTCCGATTAGAAATAAGATATTGAGTTACGGTTTTCATTGGTTTCTTGCAATTTAGATTCTCTATACAACTATGTGAGAATAAACATATGTTTCTATTTGAAATTTCGGAGAAAAAACGGAAAGTTTGTTTGTATTTAAAACAGCACCACCTAGCTTCCACGGCAACTATAAATTTGCACACGCTATTCTAGCAATGATAAAGTAAAAAATACTCTTTCCTATTAAACCAAATTTATGTGATTCTGTTAAGCCAAATCAGGGTAATCCCCATTTTTCTTTACAAATGTTTACCTCCCCCCCACCACTTAATTTTCAGAGCTATGAGCTATATATTTAATACCTATTTTTTGAAAAAATGGAGCTCAAAACGATTTTTAATCAATAACTCGATTTTTGTTGATTTTTAAAAGAAATGATTCCAATCCAATGATTTACAGGTGCCGCTTATGAAAAGGTGTTTGTGCTGCTGTAAAATAATGCTGCTACGAAAACTAACCTATAACTTTATTTAGACTTTGTAACATATAATAGTTATGAAAAAACTCATATTTTAAAATGTAGCCGTGCTGAACAGGTTTATTTAGTGTTATATGTTTTTGTTTCATATAGTCCAATGCATAACAAAATATTATACTTAACTTTAAAATTACACTGCACTACACTAAACATTGAAATATGCAAAATGCTCGGACAATGTTACTAATGAAAAGCAATTTCAGTGACAGAAGTCTTCCTCTCCTCCTATACAAACCAGCAACCAATAAAATCTCCGTCATTTTCTACTGCTCACGATTACTTGAACATTTTTTTTTATTGTTTTAAATGGACAATACATCTAATCTTTAGAATAATAAACATTTTGTTTTTGACTTAAATTACCAAAGTCACTTGTGTCCGGATATTCCCAACGGTTCATCCTTGTTTCTAATATATTTTGCTCACTTTTTTGATGTGGTGGTGTGTGCTATACTGCACTACACCGAGCTCTGCTTTTTCACTGATTTTATACTATTACATTAGCTCAAATGGTTTAGTCCTCTTGAGTCGCGGCACTAGGTCTTGATGGTCTAAAAGTTGAAGCGCATCGGCGTTTGGATGATTATGAAGCCCCTCCTCGTGTCTTCTGGCCATTTTCTTGATTTCCTCTTTGACTGTCTTCACCTGTAGTTCCCTGTGAAGATCTTCGTTCCAAACATACCATGGAGCATTAATGATGTTCCTTAGCACTCGGTTTTTGGAATACTTGAAGACAATGGAAGTTGCTATCTTTGTTACATCCCCAGAGCTGAAGGCTGTATGCCCATAGAGATTTAAGTACCTGCTGGTAGACTTGTTTCTAATAGTAAGCTGGGAATTTCTTCCCAACAGCAAATACATATTTTGTATTTTTGTATCTTTAATTGTTCATGGATCAGTTTTTCTCTTCTATTAATTTCTTCAGGCTTCTCAGAAACAATTTTTGAGTGAAATGAGTCTGTGTATTCGGAATTTTTGTTGTTAAAGTGACCGAATCGGTCGGCGCACGCGGATGTCACATCATCGTTTTTAGCCCTATTTTCACCTGTAAATTAAAATTATAAATATTGATGGTAGAGTTCCAAGACGTTTTTTTAGAAGGTTTCCTGCTCTTTAAGGATCTTTTTTTCGATTTCCGATATTTGCAATAGTTTTTGAGATATTTGCAAACAACGAACCCCTTTTTTTACTAAATTATTTATCTTTTGTAATTTTTACTGGCCACACTTCAAATTTTTCAAAAAGTTTCTAGATGTCATTCCAAATCGAATGAGCCATAAATCATAATTTTCGATAAAGGCCAAGAGAAATTCATCAAAATGGCACTTGTTGACTAGACTATATTATAAGCTTCTTTATTGCCATTGCACTGTGAGTGTCCTTTAACCCAACATATGGAGATGTTATCATCTGTGAGTCTCTTACAAGGGCTTGGTGATATTCCCATATTCATCCTTTAGTTATTTTATAATTTTTCAAGGCCAGTACTGATTGTCTACTGTCTGTGTAGATTCTGATTGATTTGCCTAATATTTATCTACGAGCAATCTCTTCCGCAACTATAATTATGCCCGACAGTTCTGTTAGTACAAGCAGAACACTGGCATTCCTATCCCTGGTCCAATTACATCATACATATAGGTACCAGAGTCTGGTCCTTCATAATCCATATGTGAAGACATAGTTTACACCTTCAACAACGGTCTCATCTTAACTATTACTTTCTAGCGGCATAAGGTTTTATCAAAGACAAGCTGAGACGGAATACCATCTGCACATGACTGTAAAAGGGGTGTTGACGGGGTTGAAGGTGTATCAAGTAGAGTGTCAATCAGTGTCAGTCACACCAAAGATTCCATCCCTCTAGTCCTGCTGTTCAGTTGACGGCATAACTAGATTTCGAATAAACATTTCTTTGAAGTTTGCAATATGATTTTTTTTTCAATGAAAATTCGATTTGAATATTAATTATTAAACTTGAATATTGGTCCAATCCTGTTAGTAAATCAAGGTATAGTTTGTGACAAAGTAAAAAAATATCTGAAGTTTTAAAGCTTTTATATTACTATAATGGTAAACCTAGGTATTGGTTGTAAACAGAAAATACTTCTCAGTAATATTTACTCTCTAACACAATTGTGAATAAATTGAATATAGCGCACCATTTAAATATTTGGATTTTCTATTAGCCTGAAAACTAAACAGTAAAAAATCACTGTTTTTAATTATACCAAAGTTCACAGAATATATATTAGTTGTCACAGGCATTGCGTGCCGCTTATCTCGCAAACCGCCTGTGGAAGACAAGGACGCCAGCACATACATAGTGTGCCAGGTTCTCGCTGAGACCAGTTAGTGGTGATTTGGACAGAGTGGACCAGATACGAGAAGCGAGATTAAATTGTACTAACATGCCCATGGTATATTGTCCAGTAGATGGTTGCACAACAAAGCGTGGAAGTGAATTATCACTTTTCCGGTTTCCAAAAGATGAAGCTAAGTGAGCTTACATTTGCTTTAATTATTATATTTTACGATAAAGTCAATCAATATTACTCCTTTCTTTTTTTAGAATATGCTATAATTAACAGAGGGTAATTTGATTTTTTAAAGGTTTATCTAGATATTTCCTCAATTTTAGTTAACTAATTTAAATATTTATATTGAAATATGTATACTCGCGTATACATGATTATTAAACGGTTTTATTTAGCTTGACTTTGTATATTTGTTTGTTTGTTTATAAATGTTTGTTTCAAATCTTGCAACAGCGTTTTCAACTAATCCCCGATGAACTAGACACTTGAAATTTGGTAGGTGTATAATGTTTACAATACAATTTAATATTTTTTTAATACAAAAAAAATAAAATGGCGGATCTAAAATGGCAGACTTTCCTATTTATAAAGTGATTTGTCTCGAACTTGAAACTTTGTGGTATTTAAGGTCACTGAATACAATTTTTGACTGAAACTTAAAACAATTGAAATGGCGGACTATCGAATCTATAAACCGATTTGTCTCAAAGTTGGTAATTGGGGTTGTTTAAAGTTACTGGGGGGTCATTTGGTTGGTTTTAACGAGTCCCATACATTACTAAACTAAAAACTATAAAACAAAAATAGGTAAAAATTGTAACTTGTAACGGTTTTATTTTAAATCATCAGTTGCAAAAAAAAAACTATAAACTAATTAGGACACAAACCTTGAACTTCCTGAGATTCTGATCAGTCTGGTAAGAAATTGTGCAATACTAGCAGTGCTGTCTTCTCATGTCGGATGGTCGAAAATAAAAATGTGGGGCGCATTTGAAATTTCGTTTCTATGCAACTTAAAAGTTTAAAAGCTACCAAATGAGCCCAGTAACCTCAAACAGCCCCAAGTACCAAGTTTGAGACAAATCGGTTCATAAATTCGATAGTCCGCCATTTTGATTTTTTAAGTTTGAATCAAAAATTTAATTGAGCGACCTTAAACGCAAAGTCTCAAGTTTGAGACAAATCGATTCATAAATAAGATGGTCCGCCATTTTGATTTTATTAAGTTTGAGACAGAAATTGTATTTAGTGATTTAAACACCGCAAAGTTTCATATTTGAGACAAATCGGTTTATAAATAGAAAAGTCCGCTATTTTGGATATGCCATTTTGATTTTTTTTCATAAAAAAAAAATATTAAAATTTATTGTCAGCGGAATACTATATATACACCTACAAAATTTCTAATCTCTAGCTCATCGGGAAGTAATTGAAAAAGCTGTTCCAAGATTTGAAACAAACATAAACAAACAAACAAATACACGAAATCAATCTAAATAAAACCTTTAAAAAAGTCCAATCTATTAACTGGAATAAAAACAAAATTTGTTCTAATTTTCATAAAATTTCCTTATGTTGTGGGCATTCAAAACAACCCTGGTATTGAAACTGAAGGTTACAGTTGGTGGATAACTGAGACTGAGACCCCGTAAATGTCAACAAATGTCTGCGCTAAGATTTATGAGTTGGCATCGCTTAGATCTGCGAACTTCAAAGGGACTACAAACAATCCTACTCTACGGCCCGTGGCACATCTGATATATATTCTGTAAACTTTGATTATACAATACATTATGAAAATGTCTTACAAGTACAATATATTTGCCCGGTTTCATAAAAGTTATTAACTTTAATTTGAGCTTAGTGTTCGGCACTCTTATAGGTTTTTATGAATGCTCTGGAAGAAGACGAAGAAGTTGAAGAAGACTTTTTTTGCAACAACTTGTTTCGAAGTATTCAACGTTAAATAACGGAAGAGATGCATTTTTCGGGAAAAACCTGGTAAAATAGAACACGGTGGTCACTCAAATTTTTCACAAAAAAATGAGCGATAAAACTGTAAGGCGTCAGTAGGAAAGGTAACCTTACTGACATTTTCACGATTAGTCAATAAGCGAACCGTCAGTGTTTTATATCATTTCCATAGAAATGCTGAGACCTGATGTCACCATAAGTATATTATAAACCGTGGTGTCATTTCTACCTAAATTCTAACTATAGTTTTACAGTTACAAAAAAATTACAGCAATGCATACGGTTACACAAAAGATATTGTGTATCCACAACCGCTTATTTAGCAACCTCGAGATTATTTTGTCTCGGACGCAGGTGTGGCCTTTGCAATAATTTTTCTCGCGGTACGCGAAAAGTAATTTCGCAGCCTAGGTATACAAATAACTATATTTTAGTATAGTCTATGGAATTGGTACATTTTCCCTTGCATCAGATATGGTAGTTTTGTTTTTTTTAATGTTGTATGTGATAAACTTGGATTTGTCATTACCACTTCGGTAATGACAAATCCAAGTTTTTCATCTCAAAAGCCTTCGGATCATTATTAAAAACTTTAAAAACCATTAGATTTTCAGACTTTTTTCAATTTTTGTCAATTCTTACCACCAACCTGTGGCAAAAGTCACTATGAACACTTTTTAAGTAGACTAAATTTGCAACAAAATTAAAACAATTTGGTCTCGGTAACCCAAATAGTGTCTAAGATACAGATAAAATTTCCCAAAAAATTCCTTTTTTTTTGCTATCGTCAATGTTGACTACGAAGGACTCATTTTAAGGCAAAAGTCATCATATACGTTATTAAAGTACACTAAATTTGCAACAAAACGAGACCAATTTGGTCTACGTAGATCTGATAGTACAACTATTAAAAGTTGTTGGGGCAAGTAAGCAAATATTAAAAGGATTTGTAAATTATAAATTTAATTTTTTTTCATATTTAAAATGTATGTAGTAATATGAAACACCTGGTTGGATATAATGTACAGTATTGTGAGGGAAATCGTGATTACTCGCATTTTTTGTACATCTTTGATCTAAATCCACAGTAAAACCTTTGGGAGCAGCTTGCTTCGGTAGCATGTCTTCATGGACCTGCTCAGGGAGGTCGAAATCATCATCTGAAGGTCATTGATGAATGGTTCATCAATGTCGTGACACATCAGGTCTGGTCAGTGGCGGCACGTGACAATTGTTATTGGGTGTGCTGCATGAATCACGACCAATATATAAAATAATAGAAATAGAATAACAGAGGAAAACAATTAAATTAGCTCTAATATTAATTGTTAATAATGGCATAATTTAAAAATCTGAGCAACTTACATTATTGCATTTTCCTAAATTGGAGATTAATACGCCGGTCTTTTTTTGCCGCAAACTTTTCGATCACTTTGTTGTTAAAGTTCGGTACTGAAACGACGAACTTTTTTCTATCAAGAGCATGGAAAGGGCTGTATTCGTAAACAACATTTACTGTAAAAATATTGAAATTCCAGCATGTAGGAATTGAATGTGGAATATTTTTCCCAACTATTTGGTTCAAGACAGCTATTCGTTGAGGTGAATAAAAAATCCGGGTATATCATGTAAATCTCCAAAAAATACGTGTACTTGGGAATTAATAGCAAGCTCTTGACATTATTAGATTCAACTGATGGGCGTAATAGTGCACAAAATGAGCATTTTCATATGTTCTCTTAATTGTTTGCACTTCGCCATGTATTCCACTCATGACCGCTGCTCCGTCGTAACTTTGTTAAATGAGCTTATTTTTGTTATTCTTTAACCTACCCAACAGCCACCAACGATGTTAATTGTCGAATATCTGTAGTCCACTATAGCTCAATGAGATGTTACCGAGGCCATTAAAACAGTGCACCCGAAGCATATCGGCTAAGTTCGGCGTTTGCCTAGGACCCGCATTTTAGAGCTGCCAGTATTTCGGTTGTACTCGATGTAATCTATTGTGCTTGGCACCTATTAGCGAGAAGTGGAGAGAGTACGAGCTCGCCGGCCGGCTGAGGATCATAACCACAGTCGTCATAACTATCAGGAGAATAGAAGCTGCAAAAGCAAAGACCAAAACAACTGGTTGAAAAGCAGCTACTGCCTACTGCCGCACTTGTGCTTGTAGTAGAAAAGCAATACGTAGACAAATTTACATGCCTATATGAGAAGCAAATGCCTAATAAAAAATAATATTAATCATCGTTGTTGTGAAATTATTAGCAATTAATGTTTAATATGGCAGATTTCAAATAAAAGTATCTTAATATTAATTATTATTTAATAATTACGATTTACTGTGGTGGTTTGGTAGTTCTGCAGCTCAGCAGCACATAAGGAAAAGCCGCCACTGGGTCTGGTATGTTCTCACAAGATTGTTTTGTTCGAAACGTCGCTGTTATTCCAGTGTCGAGAGAAATTTCATAAAGAGTGTCGAGACAAATTTCACAGAAATTCAACAAAAAAATGTAAACATGTTTTCAGAACCATGTGCCGTTGAAACCGGAGTGCCTCAAATCTCAATTTCAGTGATGGCTTGTGGTCTTAGAGCATGGGACGGCCAGAAAAAAGATGTGCACACGGGGCATTAGCTGCAGGGGGCCAAGGCAAAAATATTTCAGGAATTTCAAGATCATTGTGATTTACAACGTCCCCAAAATTATTTGGAGGCTTTGGTTTTATTTATCAATTCATTCTGTGTTTTTCCGAAACGTTTTTAGACATTTGGCGTTTGGATATAGTTCGACGTTTTTCTTAATTATCGTAACCTGTCAAATTAAAATGATTCGTGTTTTACGCAAAAAAGTAGGCAGTACCAACAGAACATTTTATTGCAAGTTTCACTGCCCGTCAACCAAAGAATTTGTCATAGAGAGTGTTGGTATCTTCAGAATATGAGACGGAAAAACATCTGAAGCTCTAGTCAGTCTACTTAATTTTTTGATATTAAACATTTGTAAACACGACAGACGATAAAAATGTATACTTTAAAAAAAATGTGTATAATCACAAAAAAATTAAAACGTCCAGCAAGAACCATGGGGAGGTCTAGGAGGTTATACTTATTTATACATTCGCGACGGGCACTATCTAACGCATTTACTATGTTTACGTTATGTTTGCCGAACAGTTTACGGCAGAATAAGTGTGGTATTTAGATATTTCATGTTTAAGTAACGCCCGATAAATTTCTTTCAAATTATCGTACCCGGTTGAGTTAAAGGGATTTTTAGCTTCCGAAAACAGAACACTATACCAGCAAAATAATTTATTATGATAAAATGGGTCCTTAGTGGGCAACATTGACAAAAAAAAACTCAAAACTCATTTTCCCAAAAAAATATTTTTTTGGGAAACTGCAAATCTTTGAACAGGGTATCTTAAAAACTATCTGCTCCATCGAGACCAAATTGTTTCATTTTGTTGCAAATTTAGTCTACTTAAAAAGTGCACATAGTGACTTTTGCCTTAACACGTTTGCCTTGGTGGTAAAAATTGAGAAAAACCGAAGTCCGGAAATTTAATGATTTTTCAAATATTTAACAATTATCCGAAGGATTAATCCAAAAATTTGGCCGGATTAGATTGCATATTTTTCGAAAAAAAATATAAAAATTAAAAACGTATTTTTCAAATTTCTTGAAACAATACCTTATTATCAAGATCACTAAAACTAAAAAAATATATGTAAAAAATGATACAGTCCAAAATTGTAAGTTGCAAAATTGCGGACCTTCAATCCTTTACCTTTTTAATATGAAGGGTTTGGTCATGTTGAAATGTATATGATCTTGTAGCCCTTGAAATTACCTGTAAAATGGTTTTTGAATGGATGTTGTAATATAAACTTATTGTTAGTTAACTATTGTTATGTATTTTATAAAACCGGGCAATATTTCCTTAAAAACGACTTACTAATAATTACTTAAAAAAGGCACAGTAGGTATATTTCTAAAAAAATAAAGTGACCATGTTATTGGTTCTTCTTAAAAATAGGTATGATTTAGTGGTTCCAGCGAGATGATTCATTTCTTTGGGATAAATGTTAAAATATTCTAAAAACAGAAACAAACTGTTAAAAATAATGCTAAAATTTATTTCCTTGTTATTATAATGTAGAATCCCCATATTACGATGTTTTTCAAAAGGACTTACTTAAAAAAGGCACAGTAGGTATCTATAAAAATTATGACTCTTATGTATTTATTGGTTCTTCTTTAAAATAGGTATGGGTTAGTGCTTCCAATGCGCTGATCCGTTTCTTTGGGTCAAATGTTAACATACTCTAAAAACAGAAAAATACTGTTAAAATTGGAAGAATTAAACACTAATCTGTAGTGGTATTAAAAATATATAAAAAAGTGTTAAATATAAAAGTTTCTTGGCTTTATATGATGCACTATATAAAATTATTAGCTACCCTACAGGCTGTTTCCTTAAAGCTGCCCGTCACGCAACTTACTTTCTTCAATAGAACACCTATATTTTCTTGCATTTTTGAGTTTACCGTAAAATTAATTCTATGTAGCAACAATGGAAATGTTTCGCATGGATACATTTGTATTCTTTTAGTTAAGAAAAGGAAAAACGATGTAAAGTTGAAAATCTATCCATTGTATTAAAAAATAGTTTTTTAATTTGCATAATTTTCTTTGCAAAAAATTTCTTTTGTTTTGCAATTTTCTAATCTTATTATTGTCCATTATTTTTTGTATGACTACTAAATAAAATTAAAATTCTAACCTTTATTTCAAAAAATATATAGCCGTACAGTATCTAATAAATATACCCTAGAAAACATGGGTTTTTCCCTTTCTCGGGGGTCAATTTTTTATGTACAGTTACTGCCTACCAAAAATGCGCGGTATATTTTTCTACTTTGATTGTGACTTTGAATCATAGTCGTCTAATAATTAGTCAATTTATATGTCAAAATAATTTAATTCTGAACATTATGTCATATTAATAAATTAACTTGTCAGAATATTAATAGAAAATGCTGACATTTACATGATGTGCAAAGGGTGAGGGCCAAAATTGAAGAAAATTGTTCCCTGGCCGCTGATTTGAATGTTAGCAAAAGCTGCATATTTAAAATTAAAAAGACATTGGACCAGGGACATAGAATACAAAGGGCAGCAAGAATAGGAATTGGTAAAGTTTCCAATAAAATTCAAGATAACGCTTTGATTAAATACATTCAACAACATCCTTTCGAAACAGCTTCTAATGCACGAGAAGAAACATTGTTTCCGGGGTCTGTCAGAAATTATACCTTTTCAAGCGGTATCTATATGACCCCCTAAAAATTGATCATGGGCTTATGGTGTATAATATTATTGGACTTGACACACCAAACAACTCTGATGTCTAGCATGCGGTGAGAGCAAACTGCTTACTAGTAGATGGTGAAATTTAGTGAGCTTACACTTCTGTGTTTTTTTTTGTTTATCCGCCTTGGGTCCATTCAAAAGACATAAAATAATAACCTGTACGCCATGTGTATTTTGTTACAGCTACATATATAAAAAATATATATATCCCCTTCATTCGGACAGTTTAGGTGTCTGAAATATTTAAATTTAACTGTCCGGATTATGGAGGTTGTACTGTACCTTATTTTAAATTACGAACATGTTAAAGTTCTTTAATATCTTGAACGGTTTATGTTATATCAAGGAAGGCGGCATAAATGAAAATACCCTGTATACAGTAGTATAGTGTCTACTTACCTTCAAGTTTTCAAGATATGCCTTCAAGATATCTGTAGCTTAATGAACAAAATTTATTAAACCGCCAGTAGTAGATCTACGAGAATGCTTACAAAAACAGTGTTCAAAGTCTGTTATACTTTATCCCAGGAAGCAAGACAGTTATGTCATAATTGGCGAAAATTAAATCCAACATTAAATTAAGTAATTTTCCTGATCAACCTTATAATTACGAAATGGGCGCGAAGATTGTAGTTGGTAACAATTTGAGTGTTTCAGTCTTGCGCCTCTTGAGTTTATAATTTCGGTTGTTATTAAATAAATATCTAAAACAATATGGCAACTGTCTTGTTTCCTGGCATAAAATATAGTTGATTTTTAGCATGAGAATTTATTACCTTACACAAGATAATTTGAAACGGAAAAGTTATAGTTTGTAATATTAGTCCGAGTACCAGATTTTAAAATTGGGGAAACAGGCAATTTATAATTATTCTGGAAATCAATATCTGGGTACAATATCTGGACATGTTGATTTTTTTTCCGTAAAACACAAATAAACAAACGGAACGTTAATAAAACCAAGAGACTTATTTTAACCAGTAAATATAAAGTGAGTAATATCGACTACAAGTTGCATCAAGTAAAAGTGAATGGGGAATGGGTAAAAGTGAATGTGGCTATTGAATGGGTTTCTCAAATTAAATACTTAGGTTTATATTATAGATGAATGCGTAGCATTAAAATTTCATTGTGAAAATTTTCAAAAAAACATCAAAAAAACTTCATGCTGTCCGAACTTCACCTTTAGCCCCACCACTACTAGAGCAGCTGACGTTCACATCACTTATGTATTAGTCTTGTATTCCTTTTTTACTAAATTTGTAAAACTTGTAAATTGGTTGTATATTAGGACTTTCCTATTTAAATAAATTACTATTTTTTTTATTATTATTAGAAAACAAAAAAGAAATTATAACTATAGAAAAAATATCAATACTTACCATTATGATATCATATGCAGTTTCACAGATATTCGGACAAATTTCGTCTAATCTTACTTGGTTTATAACATCAAATGAACTCCATTTAATAGATAAATTATCCTCTGGCCACTCATCTTTAGCAGGCTTCCCCAGTATTCTGATAAAAAAAATAGGTCAATATTAATTAAATGAAGTAGATAGATGTTAAACACTGCCGTGGGTTTACATTTACAGTAACAAAGAAAGGGGACAATATAAATGATCATTGGCTTTGAGAATTATAATAAATATTTTGTCAATTAATAATAATCAAATCGAGTATTTAAAAAAAAATAATTGGCAATACATTAATTCAGTCAGAAACAATTTAATCATTTTAGCATTAATAGATATTAACTTGCATCTAAAAAATCATTGTGCTGTTGAATAAAAATAAATAACCTTATATTTAAATATAATTGAGCGGCAATTATTAAACTATCATATTAACTAACATATTAAATGAAAAAAATGAATGCCTAATAGGAAAAAATATCAAATAAAATGGTACTAGAATTATTATATTTCCAATATTTTAATTTCATTACCCTCAGTATATACAATCTGTTCTTAGCTAAAACTTTTATGAACACCTGAAAAAATATTTTAATGCGCATTAAAAAAGATTAATGTTCACTACACCATCTCGATTCGTTGGATGTGTCACTCGGTTAGAGCTAGCCAGTGCACCGTAGCTGCTTTTGTGTGCTTTGTTGATAGTTTGTAGGTTAGTTTTAATTGTTTGGACGTAAAAAGTGCACCACAGAAATGAAAGGAGCATAATAAATTATAAAAGGTATGTATACACTAATGAAGTAGGCATTGTCTAAATGTTATTTGTGGCGTTTTCTTTATTTTATTTTTTATTTTTAGGTTTCTTCTCAGTAATATCTGGTTAAGTTTCTAAATACTTCACTACACCCCAAATATAAATTCTATGGTATTTTTCGTTTATGCTCGTTTATTCTTGTTCATGTTCGTTCGTGCTCGGGGAACGTTCTCTAAAAATACGTGCTTCAGAATTTTAGAACACTACATACAAGATAAAAAAATCAGAATTACCTCATCTTATGAGAAGTAAAATGTACCAATTCCAGACTAATACTAATAAACATATTTGATTTTCATTAGATAGAGTACCTGAATATTTTACTTAGTTGATCCCCTTCCGTTGTTCCACAAAATAATGGCTTTAAACTGTACAGTTCCACCATTATACAACCTATGGACCAAATATCTACAGGAGTGGCATATGATAATCCAAGAAGTACTTCTGGCGCTCTATACCATAATGTTACAACCTGAAATGAAAATAATTTCAAATCCACAAAAAAAAATTACAAGTACAGTACAACTTCGGTAATTAGGACACTCTAGCTATCCAGACATGTACTACTCTCGGACACATTTTCCCACTGTAATTCGGACAGATACTCTGAACAATTGCAGAAGATATTCCAAATGAATGCACGCAACCATGTGTAGAATATAAACCAGTTATATTGGATTTGACAAACCAAACAACTGATGATAGCATGCGGAGAGCAGAGTGGTGAAATTTAGCGAGCCGTGTGAATGTTTTCGATTATCCGCCATGGTTCTATTTAAAAGACCACATAAAGTAATAACCTGTATACCAGTGTGTTTTATTACAGCTACGTATATAAAAAAATATATACCCCCATTGTCCCGATTATCGAAGTTGTACTGTATTAATAAAAATATCCAAAAAGATCTAAATATTTCTTGAAATTAACTCAAACAAAACACACATGATTAAAAAAGTATGTTATGGCATGCCTATGTCAATCAATTAAAAAACATTGCCTCACATTTCCGATCAAATAGATAAATGGAAAAAAATGGCACTTCATGGAAAAGCATTGGATATGGAATCAGAAAATGGTAGTAAAACCTCTAATATCAATACTTGACTTGAGTAGTCAACAATGTCATCAAGTGATCACGCAATTCGCTTATCACTACAATCCAGTTTGGTTACCTTCCATCTCCAATTTATTGCCCTACTCAAGTGTTGGCATTAATATGTGACAGGCTGCTATTAAAACAAAAATTAAAATTAACCACCACATTAGACGTCCAGCACATTATCATAAAAGCAGGAATGATCAATACCAGGTAACAGGAGTATAATAGAATGGATTTTCTTAACACTTAGACATACAGTGTGCGCCAAAAGTATGGAATAATGAAAGTATCTTTTATTCCGTTGAGTTTTCGGAAATAACTGGCACAGGTCAATCATACAGTAGAATCCAGATATAACAACCCCCAAGGGGCTGGCGACACTTAGTGGTGCTAACCGGACAATGCACAAAACGAACGATTACATTTGATTCACCAGCTTGTAAACGTAGTTTGCATTTTCGTTGCTAAAAACGGTTAGTTGTTATAAACGAAGTCGTTATAGCCGAATTCTACATATTTATTTATGTTAACATTACCGGAAAATTTCCTTGTTTCCTCCCATGTCTGTCTCCGTGTAATGACGTCATCGACATTTTTTTAAAGGGCATCCCAATTTCAATACAGTAATGAAATTCTGATTCCAGCACCATGGAAAAAAAATGGGAAATTGCAAAAAAATTGAGCATACATTTAAAAAAATGTATATGACGTCATTACATGGGGACAGAGAGGGGTCAGGGGAGGAAACATGAAAATTATCTGGTGTTCCATTTAAATATATCAAATTAAAAAGATTATATACGTTTTAAGGCAGATACTATATAACAAATAAAATTAAATGCCTGTTGTACGACGAAAGTTATAGCCCATGTTGCTCAACAAATTTTCAGTATTGGGTACAGATCTTGTTTTCTATTTTATCAGGTAGGTAGTTTATTAGTTTTTTATACCTCCATATTCTGAGGGACTGCAAAACCTCCCATACTGAGATTGGTTGTCCTTAAAAGGTTCCCATTAATCAGCTATTAAACCAGTAACACTTGGACTTATCAATATACTTTTCTTATAAGTTTAAGATGATTCAGACTACATGCATTCGGTTTTTAAAGTTTTATAGCTTTTAAATCATGGATTGCAGGATTATTTAGATTCGATCTTGAAAAGTGCTCAAGTAACAAATTTCCCTACTAATAATGAGAAAATAATACTAATCCTAAGTAGGTACTATTAATAACAATAGTTTCCTATTGAAGTATTGTGGAATGCTTGCCTAAATTTTTACAATGGTTCACACACACGAGGTCTTTAAATATGAGTTGGTACAATACAGTTATTATCGAATTAGAGATGAGAGATGACTTCCCCTACACTACCAAGTACAAATGTAGGTAAATGTAAGAAATACTACATAGACTTAGAGAGCCAACTTTATTTCTATTTAATTAGGTATAAGTATCGCTATTTTCAAGTATGTAGGTATGTACATACCTACTTATTCTTGTAAGTACCCACATATTACAAAATAAATTTTATAAATTTCCAACAGTGTTATTCACTTTGTGTAAGTAATCACAGCTAGGCATATCTCTACATATTATACCTATAAGTATTAGAATTCCTGTAAACGTGATAGTCATTCCCGCTGTCTTCGTCTTGGCCATGGAAACACTGTCTGAGTCACTATCACGTTTACAGGAATTCCAGTATCTATAGGTACCTACCTACTTAATAAATTAGGTGTACTTACCACCGAAGTTAATTTCATTTCAAAATCATATGTTTTCGCTAAACCAAAATCAGCGAGTTTAATGTGTCCATCATATGTAACCAACAAATTCTGTGGCTTTAAATCTCTATGTACAATTCTGTTACTATGTAAAAAATCTACTCCATTAAGTATCTCCCTTGTGAGAGTCCGAATCTGCATAGTACTAAAGCCCCTGGAATGTTTCTCTATATAGGAGGCTAAGTCTTGTTCAACATGCTCAAATACTAAATACATTATTAGTTCTCTTCCAATTTGTGGTCCTCGACAGATATCTAATAACTTGACTATGTTTGGATGTTCATAACTATCTAATTGTCTCAATAATGCTATTTCTCTCAATGTACTCATAGGTACCCCATCTTCGGTTAAGGGTACACAAACTTTTTTAAGAGCTACATCATTGCCAGTTTGTTTGTCTTTGGCTTTATATACTGTCCCATATGCACCTAAAACATTGCAATTTGTTAGGTTATATTTATCTATTATAAGCCTCCTACTTTATTATTTTACAGACCTCTTCCAATTTTATTTAAACCCTCATAGGCCTTATTTTTGTCTGCAGACATGGAATCTCCCAAATATGACATGGTCGTATAGGTAGGTAAGTAAGTTAATATTTTTTCAGTGCTATTAGGGAATTATAGCATCACACTGGAAATAAAAAAATGTTTAAATATACCAGTAGTGGGTGGTTATAGTTCCTAGGTAGGTACATTAACTTTGTAGAGCATTAAAAAATTTAATTCCAACAAAATTGCCCACGCGTGAATTTCATTCATAAAAACATAGGAGTAAAGAATTGCTTGCTGTTAATAATAGACAAAGTTAAATAATTATTTATTAATTGACACCCGCTTTTGTAGAAGATACATTCCACTTCTAATTGTTATATTATTACCATGACTTATTTAATATTGAGTAGGTACCTATATATTTATTTATATTTTCCACATAAACTAAATGAAAATATTATAAAAACAGGATCTTCCTTGAAACGCCACTGTCGTTGTTGAACAGTGAACGAAACGAAACACGTTTGACGTTAAGGTTATTGGATGGTTTTAAAGTAATGTATTGTTTTGATCTTGTGCTCACATTGTTATGTATTTATTAACTGGAACCCAGAAACTTTTCACTAAACTGAGCACTACGGGAGCACCAAAAACCGGAACAAACTACAAGTACATTGCTAATAACTACTAAAATGTTATTACAATTTATAATAACCAAAATCCAGGGACCGGTAGGTACTTACACTTACTCTGATACACGATTACCGAATACCGAAATTACCGCACCACAAAAAGCAACGTGCAACCGTCAATCCACTCAAACAGAGGGACGAACACGAAACGAGAAGCCAAGGAACAAAAGCAACAGTTGGCTTTCAAGGACAGGTCCGTATTTGCTACGTAAATGCAGGTAGGCATTGCAAAATTAGGCATTTTATAATTTTATAAAATATAAAACGCCTAGGATTTTAGAAACTGACTGGGCAAATTCAAAATTCTCTACAAATATTTTTCACAAAAATTAATTTTGTTCTAAAAAAATGTTGGGTCCATATAACAAGATAAATATATTTTTTATTTTTTTTATTACGATAAACCGTAAAACTTAAAAATAATAGAACTTTAACGTCATTATCCTAGGACTACACCAACCAATTAGCGTGGAAGGACAAACATAGCTACGTTGCTAAATCATGCTTTCAACCATGCTTTCGCCCGCTGAGCGTCGAATCCCGAACTCTACCGGCTACTTAGGTTATGTTTATATTGTAGCAGAAAGTCAATAAATTAAATCACATGCAGATTTCACACCTTTATTTGAATGGGCTTTTGTTGTGTTTTGTTTCAACACTTTAATTTAACAGTAAGATAAAAGTCATAAGTATTAATTAACATTGTGGTATTAAAATGGATAGTGGATTTCAGAAAGCTGACCACTAATTTACCTCAAGTTGATTTTAGTATGATAAGTAAACAGTTTTTATACGAATATAATGCATGCACGTTGTTTTTTAGTACCGAAATGAAGAACGTAAAACTGAATATAAAAACAAATTTACAGTTTACACAACCCAAAAACAAACTAACACCATTTTTAACATAGGATCGAAGCAATAAAATTTATATACCATCCCACAAACTCTATATAATAATAAACTGGCAATAGGTAATTATTGACAAATGATATTGATATCCGAAACTGAAACTGACACAACAGCAATCATAAACTCAAGATGGTCTTCTTAAGATGGTCTCTGTATTAAGTGTTTTATAATAGGTATGTATAAATATACAAAGTACATGTGAAGTATAATATGATCTTATTTTACATACCTACATCATAATATCCTTTCCATAAAGTAATCTTGTTGCGTATTAGCTATTTACATTTTTTTAAATAAGTATAAGTATAATAATTCTGACCTGCTGAGAGTGCAGACAATTTCTTTAATGCGTTTGTATACCGGACAGAGGGCTCCCCATTCTATAATATGCCGTCTTAAAAGACATGCAACTAAATATTTATATACTTACTACTTACTAGAAGTTATATAGGTAGTATGTTCTTGTTTAAAATATCTCTTAACTGATAAAATTAATGAATACATTTTCTCTCTCTCAGAAAAAAACTCTCTTTGTCAGATGCTCATATATGCTCATTCGCAAGAAATCCGTAGAAACGAAGCTGAAATGTGACGGAAAGTAGAAAAAGAAGAGGAGAGAGAAACCCAAAAGGAGCAAATGAAAGAAATAATTAACATGTGGGCAAAACAAAGAGAGGAAGATGAAGAGAGCGAAAACAGGAAATTGCAGCAGTAGAAGAAACAATTGAAGTTGAAATTAGTACAGTCAAAGAAGGATTAGAAGGAATTCAAACAGAAATGAATACAGTCAGAGGTCAGAGGAGAATTAGATGAATGAATCAATAAATTGGAACAACAAAGTATGAATGCAGACCGGCAACCAACCAACTTGACGGAAAACAAGAAAGCGGAAATATGTCCAACAATCCCCTGGCAAAGGATACTTGAAACCACCAGTATTTGAAGGCGATAGTTCCTGGGCTATGTACAAACGACAATTTGAGACCGCAGCACTCAACGAAAGATGAAATGACCAACAAAAAGCCAGTGCTTTGGTATTAGCCTTGAGGGGAAGGCGTTGGAAATTCTTCAGAATATTCCGGAGGATAAACAAGGAGATTACAACTCTGTGATGGGTGCCCTCGAATTAAGATAGAGCAACAAATATCTTACCCAGGTTTACCAAAGCCAACTGAACAGCAGAGTTCAAGGGTCAACGGAGACATTAGAAGAATTTGGAGCAGACATCGAACGAATCGTCAGATTTGCTTACCCGCAAGATTTCATCAATCAGATTTCCGTACAAAGTTTCAACGATGGGGTAAGATATTACGAATTACAACAAGTCTAAGACTATTGGAAGATTTAAGACTATTGGCGAAGTTGTAATTTATGGGCTTGAATTTGAGGCTGTGGAAAATGTGACTAGTCATCGAAGAAACAAGCTACGAGAGGTAAAAGTGCCAGAGATAGACGGGCACGATGAAGATATAGGAAAGAACATTCTAGACTTACTCGAAAAGTATTTAAAGGCTCATGATGAAACGAGAAGAGATACCCCGAATAGCGACAGGGGTACTAGGAGAAACTAGGCCCATAAGATGCTACAATTGTGGTAAGGCAGGGCACATAAGCAGAAATTGCCGCGGCTCGCGCTCTCAACGAGTGCGGCAAGACAGAGGTAATTTGAATCAGGGAAACGCATGTGACGTCAGTGTAAAGGGGCGGACACTGGCGAATCATTGCCCCAGCCTCCAGAATAAAGGTGTCCTTGATGAAGCGAAACCACGAGAGCCTCGTAATCTCCGGATTGTTATACGGCAGAAAATGTAGTTATACCATCGATACAGGAGCATCCAGGTCAGTAATACGTCCAAATGTGATAGCGAAGACGTCCATTGAAAAACTGCAAAGGCCCATCATATTAGAAGCAGCAAACGGAAATGAAATTACCATTCATGGAGCAACCACCATCGATATTGGAATAGGCAGCTTCGAGTTGAACGTGTAAGCTTTGGTTGCGGACATCTTGGATGGATTTATTTTGGGACTGGACGTATTACAAGACTTCAACTACATATCAGTGGATTTCAAGAACAGGCTAATGAGAGTTGGTAACGAAGAAATATTTTTCACTGAAAACATGCCCAGAAACTGCCCAGTGAGGCTAATTGTGGCCGAGGACAGCCTAGTCCCAGGAAATTCCGGGACGATAATAAAAGCACATTTAGAAACTAGACCTGAGGAAACATCCATCATGATGGTTGAAACCATCACCGATAGACAGGATGGAGCCCTCATGAAAAGGTGTTTGGTAGATGTTAACCACGTGATTCCGGTCAGGCTGGCGAATGTGAATGAAAATAGGGTAACCCTAAAGAAAGGAGAGGTAATAAATTGTTTCTCGCAAATTATTCACAGACTGGCAAAGAGAAAGTAACGTCGGAGCTACTAGAATATTTTGAGAGAAGTTGGGATCACCTACAGTAAGATGAGAAAATCAGGGCCAAAAATTTCGTCAAACAAGAAGCTCCCATCTTTGCTAAAGGAAAAATTAGAGGTCGAACTAGCATCGTACAACATAGAATTAATATCGGTGAAGCAAGACCTATTCGACAACGACCTCGAATACTCCCTTTTGTGAAACAACATGAGGTGACTACTATGATACTTATGTTATATATGTATATATAAATACTAATATCAACAGCCAATGACCGACAGGAAACAGTGCGGCGTCGCTGCCGCCAACTTTCAGAATACCCTAAAAAATCATTACATTTGCCGCACTATTTGAGTTTGCGCTTAGGGACGTCACATGATTTTATTTATTTTTTTACAGCTTGTTTTAGGACTAAACAAAAAAAAATACGGGTATTTTCTTTTTCCTGTTTCTATTTACATTCTGCTGCCATTGTTAAAAGAAACTGCGAAAATACCCCAATGATATCCATCTAACCACATTTTAATATGATAGGTATCTATATGATCATATTCTGTACTTTTTCTTTAACTATTTCCGAGTTAACTCTTATTGCTCACTAAACATTTCTACGGTACTACGGTACCTATCATATGATATTATATGGTCAGCTATATTAAATTTTAATAAGGAGTTAATATGAATAAGAATAGGACCAAGGACTATTCTTTGAGGAACACCCACTTTTACTATGGTGTCGATCCCTTAGATAATTCAAGGAATACCGCGATACATTTTTTTCGAGATTTACCTTATCTCATACATATGGCATCCAATGTACCTACCTACTTTTGTCTTCTTGAAACCCGTATTGATTAATATTCAAAATATTACGTTTCTTAAGGAATTCTACCAGACGAATTTTTATGCGTTTCTCAGTAATATTACCAGTTATTTATCAGGCTAATTGGGCGATAATTTTAAATTTTACTTGTTATTATACTACTACTATAAATAGGAATTCTTGAATTGTTATGGATTTTTCCGTTAATAAAAATTAATAATTATGTGGACCAGAGGAAGTAGATACATTCTACTTCCTCTGGTTTTGCACTTATTTCTAACAATAAGGGGGTGGCACTATAATGGCCAGGTGCACTAATTTTTTTCATTTCATTAATATAAAGGAGTAAGTAGGGGAAGGTGTTGTACCACATCATACTAAACACTGCGACCAAAGGTACAAACCTATGGCCGCTTTGGATTTTCACTTTTTAAATTGTACAGATGCCAATTTTGCAGATCTCTATATAAGTCTATCATAAACTTCAAAGTATATTGAAATGTACCGTTCGCTTTAATTTGTTGATTTTAAAGAAACAGTGACATTTTTCCGGTTTAACTTTTTTTTTTGCAAAAAGGTCAAAGGTAGGGTAAATGCAATTTGTTAACTTCGAAACACTTTCATACCTTACCTAAGTAAATGGAATTGCGAACTGCCCATTATTGTTATTTCTAGAAAAGGACATAAAATGTAGACAAAATATACGCCAAGGACAGTTTTACAAGTTGTGGCCACCTGTTCACCATTTTATTGTGGCCAAGGAATGAACTAGTTGTAACCATTAGGTTATATTATTGAAAATTGAAATCAGTTAATTAGGAGAGCGGAGAGGTTAGATTTTTTAGATATTCAAAAATATTTTAAAATATGAAAATTTAATTTAGCTATGAAATTATATTTATTATCTTCTATATTTTCTAGTGTACGTCTTTTATGCATTGGGCTTCATTCTACAATTCATTTGTGTCATCAATATTTTCGTCCTCTACTTCTTCATCTTCTAACTGAAATAAGTTATCTTCTGTCTCCAGTAAAGCGTCCTCGATTTCTTACTCAGGATTTCTCTCTTCATCGTAATCATCTTCCACGTTGATGTCCTCACAGTAATTACTTTGAATTTGTATGAAGATTATATTTCCAATTTAATTTATTCTATGCCAATGCGCTTACAGCTAGTGATTGCTGCAAATGATGGAATGACAAAATATTAAACTAGTTGGTTGTAGTATTCTCTGGCTGAGGTATGATTTTAAAATGATGTCTTGATTTCAATATCGTAAACGTTTTCATCGCCCTTCTAGTACACGGAAATTAGTCAAGTTTATGTGGAATAGAAAAAAAAGCCGAACTGTCTATAACATTTAGCTTATGTGTGTAAGAATACATATCAAAAAAGTTCCTACCCCTAAGGGGTGAACTTCGTTCATATCTCACCCCCTGTAGGGATACCACACTGGTTTTTTTACAATATATTTTAAACGCTTTATCGTAGGGAAAAATATAAGTATAGGAAAAGGTTCATATATCATGTATCGATATTTGTATTACTTTTTATGTTATTAAATCACAAACTGTACTGTTAAACAAAAATGGAACTGATATATTGAATACGGTACTTAATCGCACATAACGCAGCCTGATAATATTTGACATACCCCTTGATAATAACAAATTCGTGAGTTGATAATAACAAATTCGTGAGTAAATATATAAAAATAAATATAAATAAATAAATAAATAAATGTAAAAATGAAACTTCTAATTTCGAAAAGCAAGAAAGTAATTTCACCGAATTTAAAACCACCAGTTGAAGAAAGGACTCGTGTGCGAAATGCCTTTGATGCTCTCGTTTAATTTTTTGACTAGGCTACGTCTCGCCAATATACTTTCGATAACCAAATTAGGATTTCCCACACTAATTGCACAAATACCTATTTTGATTAATTTTATTAACCGACCACATTACATCGGGTTGGAAGTGATACCTATGCAATAATGACATACCGGATTATAAATATGGCATTGTTTCTAGTTTTGAAAGCGTGACAAGCTTTTCTGTAACAGATTTAATCCACAGTGCAGAATTATCATCATAACTAGGTACCTATACCTATACATACTTCCGACGTGGTATATTACATTCCGTAGATATGTCTGGTCTAGTCTGGTCAGTGAAAGTATTTTTAATAAGCCGATTTGGTTTAAAACAATATAGTATTTTTTTAACATGATTAACAATAAGTATGCGCGTTATATTCGGTTACTAAGGACTTATCTATAAGTTATTCAGTGCACTATTATTGTAAAAATTTTATACTTTTGCCTCGCCAGACGAGACGTACGTAACCTGATACCATTTAATTCAGATTAACTGAAATGTTATTTCTTATCATTCCTTTCATTACCATATACATAAATAGAGAATATATATATAGGCTTTTCTTGAGTGAGTTGATATGTAGTCAATAGACAGTTTATACCACCTACTAAGTCTTTATACGCAACCCAACCCGCAACTACTCATTGTATTCCATTTAATATTTGGTCGTGAATTAAATGTAAAAAAAATTATTTAGTTAAATATTAGTTTTAAAAGTGGCGCAATCAGTATGATCTTCAGGTTCTTCAGACAGTGTTTGAACAAGGAACCATACCTCACTAATACTGATGGATCCTAATTACATGTAATTTATAAAAGCTACACCGGTAATTTTACATATAACACATTATATTTACATAAATTTTTTATTGGAAACATGTAATTTAATATTTTTTTTGTAGGCTACACTTCAGCTAGCATATATACTAGGTAAACTGACATCAATTTAAAAAAAATATTCTATTTTCATTTCTACTTCTAAAATGGTAGAAAATAGGGCAACATTTTTTATATGGGTACATGTATGTACATGTAAAAATATTACACATATTTTTTATAAAAAAACTTATAACAAACAAGAGTATTTTGACAAAAAAAAAGAAACATAGTAAATAACTTCTAAAATCACAAAATTTTTACTTTGCCTTATTCTAAGTAGTTACTTATTCACTAACTTGGTAAATGTAATCAACACTCTAAGACTGTGAGTTACTATTAGAAACACTACATGAAGTTAAATCGACTGTTTTATGACTTAAGTGTGGCAAATATTCTTAGACAGAGACATTATTAGATATAATAGTGTATCGTTCTTTAATAGCTTCAGGTACTTTTTTGCAACTCTTGGGCAAAATGACGGACAACAAGATGGCCGTTATACCAATTTTAAAGCGTAATAACTCGGCAGAGGTTAGGGATAGTTTGGTGGTGCTCGAAGAAATGTTGTAGGGACCGACAAGGGTCAATGCAGGAGATAAAAAAAATAATAAATATGTCGATCAAAACTTAGTTGCCCCAATCCATCTGATATTGTTATCCCGGGGTTTTTGCATTCCCAGATTACGATTTTAGGGTCAAATTGTTCGGGTCAAATCTTGCCATGGAATTTTAAAAGTACGCCTTGGTGGGCTTCATATTATGACCTGTGTAATTTATTGTGTAATTTGTGCAGTACCATTGGTTTGCAACCTGCCTAGGAGAAGGAAAGCTCCAAAATCAAACCCGGATCTGTGTTTTGTTAGGCACAAGTAAGCTTCAAGCTGAAATAAGTAGAGTTAAGTAGAGTCAAATCACTAGAAGGTCTCCTTATGGAAGAACTGGACTGTACTAAATTAACAGGCAAACCACCATGCAGCAATGATGCATTACTGGATAGGGCTGGAACCTTTGATGTAACTGTAACACTCGGAGTAGTTTCCACAAACACCAAAACACTTTCACTTCGCTCGACGCGCGTTTCGCCAACCAAGTTGGCATCATCCGGAGACGATTAAAACTAATCTTAAATTACAAAATCTAGTATTTATACTATTTTCCGGTGACGTCACTAATGATATCACCGTGAAATTTACGCGTGACTAATCACGCTTCAATGATCGGTTGCTAAGCAACGCGTAAAGCGGGCTATACGGGATAGGTCCCTTGTCGCTATTCATACTACTATTACGAAACGCGCGTCGAGCGAAGTGAAAGTGTTTTGGTGTTTGTGGAAACTACTCCGAGTGTTAATGATGCATTAAATGAAATGAACAGACTTAGAAACATGTCCAGCTACAACTAAAAAATTAAAAATAAATTAATAGTAAAAAAACATTTTTAAAAACAAGGTATTATTCATATAATAAAAGAAAATAAACTTAAATTAAGTAAATTAAATTAAATCAATTTATTACATTACACAATTTATATGATATAAAAGCTTGTCGGGAGATTGAACTGTGTAGATAAACAAGAATACAATATGTAACTTGATATTGACATAAGTAATTCTAAGAAAAAAAGTTATCTTTTTGTAGAATAGGTAAATCTCGCGACAAGCCTTTATATCATATAAATTGTGTAATGTAATAAATTGATGCGTTCAATTTATATTAAAGTTTATTTTCTTCATTTTAGAGAGCTTAAATAAAAATTTTTAAAAAATGTTTTTACTATTAATTTATATTTATTTATTGTAGCAATAAAAGTTAGGTTAACAGGATCCAGGTGCCGCATTTTAAACGTCAGTTAGTTACTAAGGCCGATAATCGCTTAGCACATCGGCCATCGGCGTTGCTAGTTTGTACCAGCCGCGTCATATCGAAGTGTGGGATTTCGATTTAAAATGATATCGATACGAGTTACAGATTGCCAAAAACTCGATGCTGAATATTTCGATTTGAGAAGATTTCGATTCGATGCACTCACTCATTTCGACGGTTAAGGCTGAAGTTAGGGCTGAATATTACCAAAAATTATCGATCTTTTTTAAAATTTATATAAATTACGTAAATTACATAAATGACATAAATTACCGTCATTTTAGGCCTTCCTGTAATTTTACAATAATTTTTGTAACTTACAAATTGTAAAATTATCATTTACAATATTACAACACTAATCCTAACCCTTAAAAGGACACCAAACCAATTAATAAAGCAACAGTTCAAGCAACAATACAAGCTACAATTCAAGAAACCCAACAAATACAACACAATCAACAGAACTTCAACTTACTATCCAATGAAAAAATTGTATTACACACATATATGTTAAGGAATATATTACGGCTCAGGAACATTGGCTGTGTAGGTTGTGCTAATATTTTAAGTATAAATACCGTATAAAAATCTTCTTCTGTAGATGATACTTTATAAAAATAAAATGAATTGGTTTTATAAACTAGGTGTTTTCGGTGAAGATAGATAAATAAGATAAGTATAAACAGATATATAAGAAAAAAGATAAATAATTTTACGTATTATCTTACGTGATTTCTAAAATATATTTGATTTTACTGATTAATGCTACGGAAACCTTAGCGATCTAAATATGCTCCTTATCCCCCGTCCACTGGTGCGCCATTGATTTATTATGTATTAAATGTCTAAATATGTAAAGTATCCTACACCTTGATACAATTATTTGTAGTTAACCTCATTTCTGAATGTGGGAACCTGGGGTCAGACTTTATGTGAAAAGGACGAATTTACTACAATATAATCTCGTACAATTAAAAGAATCATAGTAAGTCTTTTCCTTCGAGTATTTATTTATGTATTTGATTATTTCTCTGTGTAATGATTTGCTACAAACCCAAGATATAAATCTTCTCACATAAATATGAATAGCAAAGAACATAGAGTAAAAAACCGTTAATAAGTTTTTTTATACTCCATCTAGAGAAGCTATTAGTCAATACCATTTATTTCGAATACTTAGGTATTTCTCTAGTATCTAGTTGATTGTCTGAAAATAATAACATTTGCCGGTAATTGATATAAGTAATTATAAGGTAGAATATGTGAATTTACAGTATATTGCGGTTATGTTAAACTACAGAAGCCTTTATATTTATGTATTAAGTTACAGTCTAGTACTTTTCGGTTTTTATTATATTTTCATATAAGTATATTCTTAAAAATAAAGTGGGGTGCGATAGTTCTACAAACACTATTAATATGTGACTGTATAAGTGTATACGTGTATACTATATAGGTACATATTGTTCCTTGAATTTTAGTTACATTTTTAGTTGACCACGTCTTTAAAGTAGGTATATTTATTTCATATTTTAAAACCGACAATGATGGTTTACATGAAATCGATTACATCAATTTTGAAGAACTAAAACATAAAATATGGAGAGTAGTTCAGATAAAAGTTTTATGGTTTCGAAAGATCTATTCAGGGGTGTGCTCACATTGTGAGCCCAGTGCCCAAGATGGACTTGGTGAGGCCGAAATCGATTCATTTTCCCATTGCCCTAATTTTTTACAGCGCATTTATAATCCCCGCATCAAAAAAGAAATATTTAGTCAAAGTATTTTTTTGCTAAGCCCCTTTCAAGAGGCTCGATTTTGTTTCCATTTTCTTCTTTTTGATTCCATTCATTTTACCAATCTTAATAATAGCAAGTAAAATTGAATGTGTAATTGCCTATTTATACGTTTTGACGTATCAGAATCTGCTGCCGATGATCCTCCAGCAGTACCTGGTTTATCCAGGAGGGATATGTTCCTTCTCATCAAAAACAAAATAAATGATGGTGCAGTTACAGCATAGGAAATTGAAAAGGCCATTTCCGAAAAATTACAACGGCCTTTCACGCTTTCGGATGACGTGAAATGTGTCATACGAAAATTGTTGTCCAAATACAATGATAAGTGGAAAGTCGTTGGTCCTCGTGTCGACACTAGGACACAAATTTTAAGAAGTTTTCCGAATGGCTGAATGTGTTTATTCCCTTGGAAGAAAATCCAGAACCTTTAAAGAAGTCCAGCAACATTGTTTAGAATTTGTTTAGAAGCTAGTTTTTTTTAACCAATTTTTAACCGTAATGGGTTCGCCATTAGGTTGTTTATTTTTAAAATATAAATACCTACCCACTTTCGTGTTGTGTCAGTATTGTATATGTTTACCTAATATTTGTTTAATATGATATTGATTTTTTTAAAAGTAGTTGCCTTTGCTAAGGTAACACACACTTGAGGGTGTGTTAGTTTAGAATTATTCTACTTGAATAATTAAGCTAAGCTAGTTCTCTTCTAATCCCTAAACTGTTTTTTAAGTTGTGCCACTATACTCGTAGAACTCAGTGATATTTCTTGTTTGTACGAGCTACCAGAGTGCTTCGTGTATAATTAGAACTAAATCGGCAATATGTGGATACTAATATCAATTAGTAATTTGGAGTATAATAAATCTATAAATAATGAAGTAAAAATAACCGCGCTATGCCGCTGTAAATATATAGGTACTAGGTATTTAGGTATATTTTTTTGCTATTAAAATATCATTGTTTGATATTACGATTTCATCTCTATCTTTAAAAATATAGAAAAGTAAACGAGATATCCATCATCCATGCAAACGAAAACAAATAAAAGCATCGCATTTTCAAAACGATAGAAGCGTCGCTGATTGAGAGATTATTTTCAACTTAGAGAAGCTTCAACTTAGAAATCAGTGGTGGCTCATGGTAGCTGCAAGAGGTGAACCCACCGGTCATAACGTGCGTGAGTTTTGGTACTAGTAACCGAACCAAATATAGGCACCCTTAAACATATTATTTTATTGTAATTACAGTATTTACTACAGAATAATGAGATTACTTGTAAATAATCTCGAGGTTATGGGGATTCAAAAATTGTAGACCGAATTGACGAAAGTTTTTTTTATTAGATACTTATTTCAAAAATACAAAATTAAAAAACCGATAAATGCTCATATTCGTACGTGATTACGCACTAGGATTTTTTTATGCACACAGAAATAAGAATGTAACCGAGTATAAACTGTTATATTTTTCAAAAAAAAAAAACAAAATATCCTACGAATATATGAAAAAGTAATAAAAACATATATTACCCGGCTGCACAAATCTAGTCTTCGCATTCGCATATATGAAATTCGCAACATCGCATCGCATCACAACATCGCCTGGCAACATCGCATATCGGACATCTAAAACAAAACAAGATTTATTAATGTCGTTCAGTGCAGAAGAGGAAACATGTGCCCATATTTGGCACATTTAACGTTTGTCACTTTTCCCATCAAAACTTTTTTCACGATAGTACCTACAGAAAAAGGACTATAAGTTACATGCAAGTACAGTTATTTAGCTATAGACTGACATGCAACAGTCAATATTTGATTTGATTCATCATAGTAAACGGTAATATGCGCAAAAAAGTTTTCTCTTTATTATTTTTTTGGACAATGCCCTTATTTGGGTCAGTGCCCATATTTGGGCTATATACCTTAGGAATAAAATGTCTGTGAAGTTCCTAAAACCATCTAAAGAACACACCACGAATTTTTTGCACTACCTACTCTATAAGATACACGGTCAGCACTGCCAGTAGTACAAACTTTCTTTATATAAACTTCCACAATCCACTGATTATTATGTATTACTATACCAAAAAGATTGAAATGTTAGCGAATTTTTCCGACCTCTTCTCTTTTCGTTT
Source organism: Tetropium fuscum (assembly GCA_964058915.1). NCBI lineage: Eukaryota > Metazoa > Arthropoda > Insecta > Coleoptera > Cerambycidae > Tetropium > Tetropium fuscum. Next base: position 40,603 of record CAXKVY010000245.1, on the reverse strand, counting down.
TCCGTTATTTTTGGAGTTGGTAGACTGTTAAAAATTTGTCGTTTTTCTACGTCATTAGGCCTTGAAACAAGGCATTTCAAGTAGAGATAAAACAATATCGTGTGACCGATTTATTATTACCTATAGGTACGTATATCGATAATATATAGTATATTATGTTAAATTTAGTCTTACCTTGTTTTGTTGTAAGGAAGTTTTTTATTTACTTTAAATTAATACCTGCCTTGTCTTTGAAGTCTTAAAAAACCTGACCAGTTACCTAATCTCGAAAATATCCAAGAAATCACATTTAATAGTAGCAACCATTAGAAATTATAAAACGACATAAATGAAAATGTTAACACAAACAATCGAATCGCCAAACTAACAATACAAATCTAGAGAATCAGGCCTCCAATCCAGCGTAAATAACGTTATTTTAACCCTGTCGCGGGGAGGGGAACCATAGCGTATTACGAATCCAGAAACTTCGGCCTCACCATGGTGGGGGTAATAATAAGGCATGACGCGCTGATAGAAATGACGGGATATTGAAACAGATATTTCATTCTGTTATTTTAATTTATAATTTTAATGTAATATAGTTATAGGTAATTGAAAATTGTGCCACTGTTTTAAGTTTTTAATCAATGCTTAAAAAAATCTGTTATCCAACATAAGAAAAATTCCTTGGATGTCCGGACTTAAACAACTAGCAATTGATACAAAATAGGACATTGAATGTCTCCTGATGTTACTGATAACGCATTCCCAGTGTTTTTAATATCTACCGCAGTTGACGCGTGTACCTACTAAAGAAAGATACGTGTGACACGTGTCTGAAAAGGCGATACTGACGTTTAATACTATTAGTACTGGCAGCATTATTGGGAGCATTATTGAATTAACTGACTTATCACTTGAATAAATAGTAGCAATAGTAGTATTTTTGTTCAGAATGTCATTTTTGATAGACTATCCTGAAATGTTTGGGACGCCAGTGACGCTTAAAAAAATATAAATAATATGTCGATAATAGCATATCGTACAGTTCTGAAATTTTCCTAGTACCTACGTTACCAAAATTTCATAAAAATCGTATAATAAATAATATATTTAACATTTTCTTGGACCATTTTATGTTATTGAATTTTAAAAGTCAATAAGCTGTCACCATCTTGATCGCGCAGTGGTAAACTCCTGAACTCACAAGCAGAGTATACAAATAACACAGACTATACAAATAACACAAAATGCCATATAACATAAAATTTTGTAAATTAAATTTTCTATCAAACGAACATAGTTTCAAGGCCATAAACGTACGTTGAAAGATATTTGTAGGGGGAAAGGTGCCGGACCCCACTTCCCAATTGCAGGGTTCTAAACATTTTTATTTTCCAAAATTTTTTCTAAAAAAGAAGCATAAAAAAATAGTTGCAGCAATTTTTCAATTTTTCTTTGCAATGAAGGTCAATAATTAAAAATTTCATATTTTTTTTTAAATTTCCGTAATTTTTTAAAAATGTTTCGGAAACTAAACGTTTCCCGACCCATATTAATATGACCTTTTTTTCTTACTACAAAAAGTTCCATCATCCGGTAAAGTTTGGTTCTAGAAATTCGGACCACCCTGTATATAATATACCATACACGGATACACGTTGATATTTGATTCAACCAATCAAGCGTTGTCTAAAGTAATTATTATAGAAAAAGTTGAATATAGAAGTATGGACATTTCTAGAATTGAACATAAAATCCAAAAATGTAATGATTATTACCTATGACGATCTATGCATCTATCTGTCGCCACATTTCTTTAGCCACTCTGTATACATTAAAATTTTATTTTTTAAATTGTGTAACTAATAACTAAATCAAAAATCGATGGCTTCGGGCGTTTTTTAAACTCCCATGATAATTTTTATTGGATTTATCCGATAAATCAAATTTGAATTGAGATAAACCAAAAAACCAAAACAACTCGAGACAAACAAGACAAAACGAGATGAGATAAGGCCTTGTTTCCTCTCTTCTCGAACTTGTCTCATCTCATCTCGACAATTTTTTTCTTGTAATTTCGAGACAAGACAAGACAAGGCCTTATCTCGTCTCTTCTCGTCTGGCGGCAACTCTAAAGATGGCGGACATTTTCGCCATTTATGATCCGAATCGATTCAAAATCGGTGTGTCCGGAATTTTGGGGTCCGGTTTTCATGATTTTTTATCAAAAATTATGTAAGATGGTGGCTACAAGATAAGGATCTATTTTTTTTGTGTAAATATAACAATCGCAATACCAATAAAGCTATTTCTAATACGCATCTAACATAATTCTTTTTTTTGGCATTAGGCCATTAGCCATAAAGCCACAACATCTTATACGCATCCTACATTTAATCCTAACCTGCATCTAATCCTAACCTACATCCCAATCTACATCGAAGGAAAGGGAAAAAATTAAAAGAAAATAGTCGACGAGAATAGACAGGGATACTCGCTTCTCGTCCTGGGTCTGCTAGGACATTTTTTATTTTGACAACACATTTTTAGAGGACCACTAATGGATTAAGGTTACAACAAAGGAAAACACAAAGGATACGAATCTACCTATAATATCCACAATCTACAATTTCTGATCACTTCTGAACGACATATTTTGTTATGTATCATAACACGATTCCGGTTTCTTTTAAAAATTTAATTATACCGTCAAGTATTTCTCTATTATTAGTAGCAAGTAGAGATAGAATATTGAATGGTGACTGTAATTGACAGTTTATCAGGTTGTTGAATAATTTACGTGCTGCTTTATTTTACACGCAGTCGAAGAAATGGTGATCAAGGCACCTTTGATATTGCAAACATCGGAGTCCAAGATTCATATTTTAAATAAACGAGATGGGTAGCAAGCATATTCACATTTGAGGCGTATAATTGTAGTAACATGTTTTCTTACATAAATGAGATTTTTCTGCCAGAAATTAGAGGGGAGATCGGGATGAATAAAAGTATATCTCGTAGGATTGGAATGACAAGATTCTTGCCATAGATCTGACCATCTACTCCTCATGTTACTTTTTAAAATAGAAAAGTCATCGGTCAAGCATATTTTTATTTGAAATGTGAAACCAGTGGATATACTTTCCTTGGCTAAGGAGTCTACGCTCCCATTGTTTTTGATGCCCATGTGTGCTTTTACCCACACAAAATAAACCTCTTTTCGACTGGTTAAAATCATGTGTAGCATTATTTTTATTCGGAGAGTATACGGGTTGGTTTTGATGTCAACTACTGTGGTGTGGTTTTTTTAGGGTGGTAAGAACTGATAAGGAATCTGACAAAATTTCAGTGATGTTTTCATTAATGAAGTGAAAAATTTTGAAAGCCTCGTAGATGGCTGTAGCTTCAGCAGTGAAGACGGATGAATTTACTTGCTGGTTTAGTGGAGGGAATATAATATGCACAAACGCTCACCAAATTAGATTTGGAGCCATATGTGAATATTAGCATGGGGCTGTTATATAGTGTGATGATTGAATTTAAAATGTTCATGTTGATATTTGGATGTTCGCTATATTGGGGGATAATTATAGTGAGGTCGTAAAATAACTGAAGATATTCTAATTCAGGGATGTACTTGAAGGGGTTATCTAAAGAACATAATATATTATTATAGCGGAAAGCTACACACAGCGGTGGGGATTTTTTCTTGATCCAAAAACGGTTTGCGTAACAATCCCTATCTCAGCCTAATTCTTAAATTCATTACCTAGTTGAGGTTTATAAGTTCTGGCTGCATATATTCAAAACCCGAATCTGCGAAGAATGTTTCACATTTTATAATTTGTCACGGGTCGGCGTGTAATGACAAGCACGATGTACCGATGGTTTATTTCAATGATCTTAGTACACAGCCCCTTTCGTTACAAAGCAGGATACTTTCATAATTAATTCCACTTCCCATAAATTCTCGGACGGATGATTGCCCTCGGCTATTAGTTCCTGCCTTGACTAACAATTGAAGTCTCCACTATCTCCGACGGCTCCGCTTTCCCCTACGTCAAACACACTCTAGTGGCTCAGGTAAGTCCTCTTGGTTCCGTTACTCGGCCAGTCCGCTGAAGAAGGTACGCGCCTCGTCATCTACGGATGTGCGGCACCAAAAAAAGAAAAGACAGAACTGAATTTTTGTGAATAACGCGACATAAGTGCGGAAAATTCGTTGGAAAAATGTGAGTGCAATATTGCCTTGTTTTGAAAAATAGTGCCCGAGGAGTCTTATAAGAGGAATCCCGGTTTCTCGAGTGACCTAAATACCCAGTGAAGTACTGTAATTTAAAATAACTCATCTCATGGCCGGTAAATAGCTATAATTTTGCAGTAATTAATAATTGTGGGCTTATTAATTCACAGTTATGTGCTGTATGGTTACTTCAAGACTATCATAACTATCGTTTTTGCTACTGTTTAGCTATATCAGTGCATGTATAGACTGTAGTGAGGATAAACTAAAGGAAAATAAGACATCATCGGGAGTTTTAAATATATAATAGGGTACCTGCTCGTGATCCAGTTACTGAAATTTAGACTCACCTTCACTCGATTGGTTACTTATCGATTGTTTTTCCTCGATTCCTCATGACCACCGGTTAGATGTTGTAGTGCAGAGTGATTGACCTGTGATAACATGGCTTTAACTAATATTAGTTGGACTATCACTAGACATGTGGCGCTGCTTGCGTTAATATTTGTATATACGGCAGGTAAGATGATAATAATAATTAGTTATGGTATAGTCACAACAACAATGGATAAGTAGAACAATAAAAATACTTGTCAACTTATTAAATTTTCCATGTTTCTTATTATTTTTTATAGAATTTTGATTTTTTACTATTACTACTAGTAATAGCACTAGTATTTTTAGTAACAGCGAATATTACGCGCGATAATAACAATTATTTATAAATAAAAGAACATAAATAATAAAGTGAATTTGCTTTCTACTTGAAATATTAGTCAGCATGTGTCAAATTGGAATATTATAGAGCAACTTTATAGTATGTCTAGGTACGTTGAGAGCTTTCTCTTATTATTATGATATAAATTTAATGTTACACTTGTTACTTTCCTTTTGTAGTTTCTGCAAATACTAAGATAATCATTATCGTAAATAGTCCCAAGAGGGGATTAGATCGTAGATCGTAGATACTTTTTTTCCGAACCTGTTAGTCTATGGAATTGGTACATTTTCCCTTGCATCAGATGAGGTAGTTTTGATTTTTTTCTATGTTGTATGCGATGAAGTGGTAATGACAAGTCCAAGTTTTCCGGATCATTGTTAAAAACTTTAAAAGCCATTAAATTTTCGGACCTTTTTCAGTTTTTGTCAATTTTTACCAGCAAGGATCTTTCGCCGGCCATATCTGAGGAACTGTATGACATAGAACGTTAGTTAAAAAAAATCTATAACAAAAGTGGACCAGAGAAATCGCTGAAAATTATTTTCAAGTTTATAACATCATCGCTAGAGGGCGTTACAGTAAAGTTAAATTAAAAAAATGAAATATCTCCGTAATTTGCTCTAATGAGGCATATTGAAAATATGTTCTTGGTAATGTTCGTAAAATTTTGAATAACTTTGGTCTTAAAATGTTTTTCATAGCTCTGAAAATTAAGTGATGTGGGGAAGAAAACATTTGTAATGAAAAATGGCATTTACCCCGGCTTGGCTTAACAGAATCAAACGAATTTGGTTTCATTGGAAAGAGAATTTATTAATTTATCATTGCTATGATAGAATATGCCAATTTAATTGTTGCCATGGAAGCTAGGTGGCGCTGTTTGAAATACAAACCCACTTAACGATTTTTCTCCGAAATTTCAAATAGAAACATATGTCTATTCTCACATAGGCATATAGAGAAAAAACATTGAAACTTATTCTAGGACTTATCAGTTTTTTTTGACCGAGATGTGAAGACCCTTCAAAACATTTCCAACCTGTTTTCCTCGATGGAAAAAGTACCAAAATCCAATAGACAGACCAAACTATTCACCAGAATTTCTTTTTGGGAGACTGAAAAGTGGGAAAATTCCAAAATTTTATATTTTCCACCTAATTTTCGAAATTGTGGGGGAAAATATCTGTCAAACAGCGGATTAAAATCCTAATAATGCTTGAATGCCGAGATAAAATGAGAAGTCAGTCGGAAGTTTGTGAGATGTTCAATAATGTATAATGTTTATCCTAATAACAGAGTTGCACAATCAACCGTGGGTAAAATTTATCAAAAATTTGCGCAAACTGGATCCATAAAATATGTTCAAAGACCAGGTCGACCTAAAACATTATGTTGAGTTTAACCGAAAATACAATTAATTCTGTGAGAAAAATGGCTCAACAACATGGCGTTTCTACATCTGTAGTTCATCGCAATGTGAATAATAAAAAGTGGTCACCATTTAAAGTTCACCATGTTCAACTTTTACTTGGCGATTAAAATAGAAGAGTTGATTTTGAGAAACAGTCTCGAACATTATTGATCGTAATCCAAATTATGTAGAAAATATATTTTTTCCGATGAAGCAACATTTATTTAAACGGGACTGTAAATAGGCAAACAACGAGATACTGGAATAATATAAATACTCATTGGATACAGGAGACATTTTTTTGCGAGGGAAACGTCAGTAGCGAAATTTTGCCGGCCTTATTAGTTTGTTTCCCCATAATGAAGAGCCCGATATGGTTGATGCAAATATTTGGTTCCAACAAGATGGTGCTCCTCCACATTATGCGGCACGTGTAAGAGCATTTTTAAATGAAACCTTCCCAAACCAATGGATAGGTAGAGGAGGTACTATTGAATGAACCCCAATATCTCCTGGCATGACCCCATTAGGTTTCTATCTATGGGGTTATATGAAAAATACGGTTTATGCCATTCAACCACAGGATATCGAGGAATTGAATAGAAGAATATTGAATGTTGCTCTTGAAATACCACCTAATGTTATTCGGTCTTCTGTGAACGCTTTTCAAGATCGAATTGATTACTGTCAGATTGTAAATGGTGACGAACAGTTATTGGATATTGTAAATAAATAGACATTTTATTCCACTTTTTTATAAATAGGCCCATTTTGCAAATGTTTGAAGGGTGGCCAAAAATTGTGTAAGGGATGAGATTGTCTGGCGATTGTTTTTCACCACTATTTATAGGTACCATTAGCAGGAAAAATGGTTGACCGATATTTCCCCCCATAGTTCCGAAAATTTGGTGGAAAAACATATAATAATGGAATTTTCCCAATTTTCAGTAGTCCAAAAAAATTTTGTGAATAGTTTTCTCTGTCATTTGGGTTTTGGTACTTTTTCCATCTATGAAAACAGGTTGGAAAATGTTTTGAGCCTTCACATATCGGAGAGAAATATTAAAAAAGAGTCCTAGAATATATTTTTTTAGTCGACGGACTGATTTCACATTTCGTTCATTTGTAGTGACCTCCTCGGGGTCATAAATTCTACAGATCACGACCAATAGCTAAACTAAGGCTACCGAGTGGCATCCACGGCATTTCGGATTTTTTAGCATTACAGCTCTTACTAGTAAGAGCTGTATTAGATTTAGCATTACTTGGCTATGTCTACATGGAAACCTAAAGCATCCTCCGCTGAATATCACTAATGGCATCAGCCGAATGCTTGTTGTATCATGTTACCATATGGCATTAGAAAAGAAATAGAAAAATAACTAATTAAGAAAATATTGGCAGACGTCCGGCACCCCAACTTTCGTTTAGGTGAAAGTTAACAATTCCGAGGGACTAAACAAAACATTCAAATTATCAGATATACTATCAATAAAGGAAAACCAGCATGACGTTACAGGCGAGAGCTATTCTAAAATAGTTGATTAATTAGCTAAAACTACCTGACCCTATTCGACAAGTTACTCAAGTTGAGCACAGAACCACAAGCATTATTTATTTGTATGTTTGGATATATTTAATTTAAGTATGTGCTTAAAACATAATTTGATGGACTAAAATATATACTATATATGATTATAATGGCGCAAAATATACAAGAAATAAATAACAGTATCGTACATACACAAATAATTTTGAAGTAATATCTAGGAAGTCCCAATCGAAAGTTTTGCAATCAACACGAGAATAATACGACCAAAAGTAGTAGACTTGTAATATGGCAATGAACTAACTGGCCATAACCTTCACTTAAATCAATCCATTCGTCTACTATTTTCCTATGCGATTTTATGCTTTCACGACAGAGTATCTGTATAACCCAAGTAATTGGGAACTAATGCGATCGAGAACGAAGTATTTTTTGTAAACTGATCGCGTAATTAGACCGAGGGAATAGAAAATGAATATTACATTCAGTGGCGGCTTGTGGTAGCTGCAAGAGGAGAGGCCACATTGATAATTAGCATACCAAGAAAATTGAAAAGTTCGCGAATTTGACGTTATTTTTGGCGTTGACCCTCTATTAAAAAAATGTCATTTTTCTACTTCATTACGTCTTGAAAAAGGTATTGCAAGTACCTATAGAGATAAAACAATATAGTAAGAGAGATTTTAGTTAATAATGCTTGATTTAATAGATTTATAAAAGTAGGTACCTAACTGATGGAAGCAAATTTATTGTAAATATAGACACAGGCAATCACTGATGAAGTCCAACTATCTCTTTTATGAGTCGGTAGGTCGCCATAACTGTACCTACATCATGTCTCATTTTTATGGTAGTGTGCAAATAAGGTTCGTACTGCTGAAAAAATGCTGTTCAGTGTTATCTTCGACGGAAAATCTCCTCATAGAACAAACACGTATTGGTGATTCGGTCACATATCTGGTTTTCATGCTATTCAATATCTTGTATTTCGACATACTGAGAGACATGTAGAAACAGAAACAGATATTGTATTATCGAAGGTCATAAAATACGTGAAATTATTATCGGCAATTTTTTTAAAAGAATTTCAGACCCAACGATGAAAATTTTTGAAAGATTAAAGCTCTGATGAGTTGGAATTTAATACTGATTAATACGTAAGATTTTAATTCACCTCAGAGATCTAATCTTGCGCCTCTACTATTTGTATCTTCTACTGATGACCTATTCATAGCACTTGACTGTGCAAGGCTGATATTTTGAACATGACCAAAATGTTTTTTTCAGTCTTAACAACTACATTCATTGTACATGCTTATATATGCTTATTGAGATATATGCTTATATACATGTATATATACATACGAAGGCAACATGACAGTAAAAAAAACAACAAACAACTACCTTGTTGTCGAATACAGCATTCGTCTGGCCTTTTTCCAAATACAGCATTTTCAATATGGCGGAGATGTATAATATAATTATTCAATATAATAAGCAGTACAGCACACGTGATGGACGTGAATACTTCTTTACCGATTCGTTGAGAGAGTGTGTGTGTGAGAGAGCGAGATATTGTACATATTGGCTTTATGGTAACTGAAGTGTTATTTGGATCAGATTCGAAAGCCCAATCCAGATATATCCAGCAGGATATGCATAAGTAATATTGTATTCTGGTTAATTCCGATTCTGTCACGATCGTTTATAAATTATATCAAAATTTCCGCTTTAGAACACTTGTGGGGGATCGTTGCCCAAGCCAAAGCTGCATTCGATATCTCTGTTTCTATTTCTTTATATCTGTCATATGCTTTATCTCACTTACGAGACGCAAATATTATAAAATGTGTCGTGACGCGACCTTCAAAAATCGCTCTCATGCGGCTAAAGAAGTATTCATTTCAATATGTCGTGACGTGACCTTGAAAATTGACTCTCATGCGGCTAAAGAAGTATTTATATTTTCGGTAATTTTGGTCCTATTTTTGTGAGCAAAATAAAAGTACTTGATTGTGACTTTGTAAGACTGTGAGTGAAATGGAATTCTATGCAAAATATAATTAGTTGATGGTAAAAAAACATTATGTGTCAAAAATTAAGCGGAATTTTTAGTGAATTTGAAAGAGATGGGCTTGCTTGTGAAAACTCCTATCTATCAAAGACAATGCTATTCTGAAGTAACCAATAAAACCAACCAACATAGAGAGACTAAAAAAAGTCTGTTGCTCAAGCAGTCCAAAATACTATTAGTAAAGAACTATCAAGTACTACTAGAAATACCTTTGATTTTGTTAAATGCGTTCTCTGCCAAGAGGTAAAGAAATAAACTAAATATATTTTTTTAAAGGCTAATACTGTTAACAACCTCTGATGATCCATTAGCTGCTGTAGCATATGATATGAAATACCATGGAAGTTGTTTTTGAAAACATGAAAGATTTTCGATGGTTTCGATGTTCTACGTCACGCTTAGGACTTCTTGTAAACGTCATGGATATTAATAACGCTGAAATAATAAATTTTGTTAAAAATAAACTCTTGGAAAATGATGGCAATATTCTTAACATCAATGATATTAAGAATGTCACGAAGAAACTATATAAACCGATTTTACAAAATATACCTTCATTAGTTTTTCAAAAATCAAAAAAAAGTTTTATGTACTCGCACTTTGAATGACTTTGTTATAGAAGGACTGGATGTTAGAAAACAAACAAAGTTGAACCAAATAAGCGAAGCCGCGAAAATAATTAGAAATGAACTGAAATCAAAGCCAAAATGGAATTTCGGATGACTATATAACTTGACTTGACTATATAGATCCCTCTATTTTATCCTACTTTATAAAATTACTTTTGTTTGGAGACCAAAATCTTACTGATAATAAGTACATCTAACAGTGAAGAACAAAGAAATCTATATGTAAAAGTAAATCTGTATCAAAATCAGAAATTTAATTGCATATTATATCTACAATATTTTTATACTTGTTTAATAAATTACATACTGAAGTTCAAATGTCTTAATATTTTGAAATATTTGCCACTAACGTGGTATTCTCTAATGTGGGTTTCAAGTATACATTTTTTTAGTACCTAATCTTTATTTTCAATATGTTTCCATTTTCGCTTAGCATTATATGCATATTTTCTATAGAAACCCTAATACATTATACCAACATATACATCATTGGATTCAGCAGAAAATTCTACACATTTTTTGTTAAAAACATTTTTGGATATAGAATATAATTCGTAAAATATAGGACATACAAAAAAAATTGCATTGAAAATTTATTTATTTAATAAAAAAAATGGAAGGGTTATAAATTTGTAACTTTAAATTTATTCTCCTAAAAAATTGGATGATTCTAAACAATTTTTTATTTTGCTCACGAAAATTGGACCAAAATTAACGAAAAAATATATATATTTCAAAATTGTATATCCGCCATATTGAAACTGCTGTATTTGACAAAAAAAATATTTACAAAAATGCCAACATTAAATTGTCTCATCTAGAACAGCTACATCTTCATAAAATCACGCATTTTCAAACTTAGCAAGAGATCGAAGCGAGCGGTCGTTTTTACACTGTATGATAGCAGACTAGTATCTAAATTTTATTAGCAACTTGAAGAACTTGTTTGAGGTCGTAAAATCCTCTAGACCTACTATATTCTCATCTTAATATTCATATATCCAACATGCAGTGTAATTAACACTTAGAAGTACCTATCAGGCGTTCTTTAAGAAACCCGTATCGTGACTGGAATCTGCACCATCTGCAAAACAAAGTGTCAGATTTTTTTATTGCAAGCACAAAGGAGTAAACTATGGAAGTTGCTACTTAAAATTTCTCGCATCATGTAAATGTTTAATATTGGCATTGCTAAAGTTCTGCTCTGTTTGCCTAAAAGTATTTTGATATAGTCAAGAACGAATTTTGGCCTGTAAAGAAATCATAATGGTAATGAAATAAATATATTTTTCTAATTTTGACATCTAAATTGACAGTTTTCAACCCAGTTACGAAAAGTAAAATATTACGCAACTGGTTTTGTAATAGCTATTTATGTAACCAGTTGGGAAAAGTATTATTTTGTGTAACGCGCAGATTTCTGAGCAAAATGATGCGAGTTACACAAAATAGTGTTTCCCAACGTCTGTCATACAAGATTTTTCTAATTTTCACCAATTTTATATTTTATGAGAAGAAAACTCGAAACCTGAATTTTATACGTATAAAAATAATCCAGTACGTTGGTTGGTCTGGTAGAGTTTTTTACACTCTACCAGACTTAATGAATATATAAATGATATATTATTTTTATTGTTTAATTATTTGAGTCAAAATAGTAATAAAAAACGAAAATATTAATTGTAAATAGTAATAAGAAATGAAAAATTGAAATATTCATATTCTCTCTTCCGTGTCCTCATCTTCTGAATCCTCGTCCTCTTCATGGGAGAGAATGTCATCATTGGCTGCATTGAATGTCATCATTACTTGGAGAATTGTCAATCAATTCACTGACGAGACATGGCATTTGATCTCCCTCGAACCATTTATACATGAAGGAACTTTCTTGCTCTACCCAACCATACTGACGTGGGTCTAATGTTGTTGGTTGTCTCAGAAGCGTTTTTCCAATTGCTTGAAATATAATACGCTCTCAAAAATTGTTGCCACACCTGGGGTTTACAAGGAGGTATAGAGCTTGCGTCGAAACTAATGACTTTTTTTGTGAAATTTTCTTATACATCATACGCTTCATAGCTACCGATGAAAATCTGGAATCTGCTATCATCCACGTCGACCGATTTCTTAGCGCCATTTAACAAGTAAACTTTTGGATGATACCAAACAAACTTCGTAAAAGCTCCTCGTTTAAATTATCATCACCAAGGCGTGCAAATGCTTTTTGAAATTCGACGTACTTTTTCAATAAGCCGAAAGGTATCTTCTTTCCTTTGGTGAAAAATGCAGGATTGAGGTCCAAAATATATTATTTTTCTTTCCATTTCCACTAATAATTATTGTAAATATTTATGTTTTCATACACAACACTTTCACTTCCACTTCCTTGCACAGCACCACAGCAAACGTCAAACTAGTTTGTTGTCTAGTGAAAATTTGTATGACCCGTCGAGGGAGGCGCTCGCGAGCAATATTTGCAGGTCGCCTATATTATACACTTCCTGCTGGCCACCTGCGTCTCGTCAAGACACGCGCGTGTAACATTAAACATCTGGCCCGCAGTCGCCAAGTTCAGTTGTACCTGTTGATTATAGACAAAAAACTTGAAAAAGAAAGAATACGATAGTGGTATACTATTAGTATACTCTAGAAAAGAAAGAGAGAATATAATAATAATAATTATTGTAAATATTTATGTTTTCATACACAACACTTTCACTTCCACTTCCTTGCACAGCACCACAGCAAACGTCAAACTAGTTTGTTGTCTAGTGAAAACTTATATGATTCGCCGAGGGAGGTGCTAGCGATCAATATTTGCAGGTCGCCTATATTATATACTTCCTGCTGGCCACCTGCGCCTGCGTCTCGTCAAGACACGCGCGCGCAACATTAAACATCTGGCCCGCAGTCGCGAAGTTCAGTTGTACCTGTTGATTGTGGACAAAAAACTTGAAAAAGAAAGAATACGATAGTAGTATACTATAGAAAAGAAAGAGAGAATGAAAATCTCTCTATTCCGTATACGACGTATTTACGACACACAGGTATACTTGCGAGGATGAAAGTATTTTGCTGTGTGCCAGGTCAAAGCAACCGACAGACCCTTCTGCCATGAAAAATATATGTTTCTAATAATATTAAGAATAACATAGAAATTTCCAATTTCCTAAAATAGTTTTTAAAAGTTCTTTTTATTTTCAAATTTTCTGCCACAACGTCATAACCATGGGAATCATCTGCCATTTTGAGTACGTATAATAATATATTTAGACATACCAAAACGGCAGCCGTCCTAAAATACTTTTTAGTTCACCAAATTAACACACCTGTCACACCTGAGCGGCGCTGAGGCTACTGCGACTGCACTTAATTAAGTCTAATCTCATGCACGGTAGGTACAACTGACTGAGAAAATTTAAGGCTTTCCTAAAATATGTGTCGTCGGCTGTTTAGACTACTTTCTTTACATTTTGCAAGTTCCTTTCTAGATAGGGCAAATAATGGAGCAACCTTTTCAATTTAGACATTCAGACTAAAACTTTCATTAGACAGTGTCAAAAGAGTATGTCTAGAGTGGCTTTAAATTCCGCCCGATAAAATAAATGCAACTGAAAGTTAACTTGAGTGAGTTTTTTTAAATATTCGATTATTTTTTATTGTAATTTGTGATTATTAAATATTTTTGGTAGACGTCGATCATTGTGGGAAATGTCGAGATTTGCCGAATGATTATTTAAATGAAGGGGTGTGACCCCTCCACACCTCCCCTTAGGTTGGGCCCAGCGAACAGGATATATACTTCAACAACTAAAAAACCCGAAAACTTCACGAAGCAATTGAAATCGAGAAGCATCCCAATTTTATGAGCAAGAGCACTACGAACACTAAAAAAGACGGTTTAAATAACACTAATAGCCTCCTCGAGACCCAAAGCGGAAAGGGAGTCCAGCCCTAACGGGCGCATAACAAATGGAAAACAGAAAAACCCAACAAGGAAGATGATGACCGTTAGGCCTTTACATCCAACGAGTTACCATAAACTAATACCTTGAGCTGTGGTCACATAAACTACAAAGTATTAAAATGTAATAAAATTATTTGAAATGAATGAATGATTCCATTCCGATAACCTAATACTTTTCATTTTGACAACCACGTAAGCCTTTCAGAACATTCACTTGAAGTTCGGGGCAACAGTTCGCGACAGTTGAAACATAATATCGACAGTGATATTATACCTATTTACCTACTTTTAATTAAATCCGCTTAGTTTTTCATAACTTTTTATAGATTTATAGATAATTGAAAATAGTGGTAGTGATGAAAATACTGAATCGAACTTCGGATTGATATTTCTGCCTAGTATCGGATGATAGTGTGAAATGCTCTGAATATATTTTAACCGGCCCATATCCTATTTTGTGTAGATACTTTAGACATCATAAATCCTTTACCTGGTTAGCTTCTAGAGGAGGCGTGGAAATATGTAGGCATAAAAATATTAAAAAACCTATGAAGTAAACTGGAGAAAGTTATATGAGTCATACGAATAATTCATAACCCGATGGTATTTCCGACGTTACTGTCATGTAATGGTGCAAATTTATTAAACTAGCAGCTTAATCACGATAAAGAAAACTTCTACAAGACTTGTGGTTTTAAAGGGTCAACAGAACAAGGCGATGATATTAGACATAACATAGGATTGCCAAGAGCAAATAGAATGAAGAATTAAATAATGAACATAAACATAATACAAAGGATATAATACTTATGGTACGATAAGCTCTCCAAATTTAAATAATATTGTCAGACACTGCTGTATATAAGTACATGCAAAGTCAAAGTACATGCAAAGTACATGCAAAGTCAAGAGACTTCTAGTAAAGATTGGTCAGAAAGTATGTCAAAAAATCAAAATTGGGCTAACAAGTAATGAATTAAATTAAAACGCAACAATGAAATTACCGACTGGCATTGCAGCGTGCCTCAGTGAAGATAGAAATCGTAGAGAATGGTGGATTTATGCTCTCTTTGTCAGTCACATTAATTATTTGATTAATTCCCGTATTTGAGAACATGATTTGTAATGCCGCAAATACTATGATATCTGTGAATTATCTGAATACCTACAATGTCTTCTAATACATAAATATAATAAATAAAATTATACAAAAAATAAAAAAAATATCGACTTTTGTGAAAAAGTCACGGACGCGTTGATTTTGTTTTTAAGGGGCTCATATTTGTTTGTATGTGGCAAGTCTTGATAGGTTTTGGGTTTTTAAATAATGACGTTACATTAATATATACTGAAATCACAAACTGGTCAGCACAAAATGGTCTAAATCACAAAAATGGTCTATAATAACTCAAATAGTTTAAAATAAGTCCTTTGCTATTCATATTTATTATGTGAAAAGAAATCTTGGGTTTACAGCAATTTATGACAGAGAAATAATCAAATACATTGATGTATTTGGTACACTTACCAGTGCTATATCTGGACATATACACGGAAACGAACCACTTAGAAGTTGTACAAGTTCTTTCACCTTCATTGGGGATCTTCAGAGTGATTTGAGTACGATTTGTTTTACTGATCATTTATATACTCGAATTTAAAATCATTTTCAGACACACTTTATGTGACATTAGTTTTGACGGACCTTTAATTCATAGAAAACCTATTCTACTAATTATATTTATTCTATTTGAACATATTATACTCGATATTATATGTAAAAGCATTTGGCATACATTTATCCAGAAGATGTTAAACTTTAAAATACGTAAAATCTTCTAGTATTAAAACAACTACTTTTCCTAGCTATATGCTAGAAAATATTGAATTACATATACAATAGAATTCTGAAGCATTTAAAATGGGAATGATATAGAAATTGCTTGCTTAGTCAAAACTAAAGTTTGAAATAGAAAAAGTCTATAAATTATCAATTTAAATTTTGTATAAATTTTATGAAATTATTCCCAAAGGCGTGAAATATACATGAAATTGTGTAAAAAAGTACTTCGTCTCGTAGCTATATAGGTACTTTTAAATACTCACATATTACTACAATCAACTTTTTATTTTCAAATTAGCTGCTTATTAATCATTCAGACATATTAAAATAATACAATATCAAGTAGCCGGTTCTGAATAACTAAAGAGCTTTAGTTATCTGTCACATTGTTGATGATGATGATGTTCAAATTGTGCTTTGAACAAAAAAGAAAGAAAAAATAGTACAATGAAGATGACGTTGTGACTTTAATGGCAATAGATTATGTTAGAAGTTTTCCAAAACATCGTTAAGAAAGAGAGCTTCTCAAATTGGAAACGTAAGTAAGTCTCTAACACAAAAAATATATAAGATCCATAAAGTTCGTCCATTTAAACCTAAATTTAATCATACTCTAGAAGAAAACGATGATATGAGGCGTTTGGATTTATCTTTGTGAATGGGATAAAATATTCTTAGAGAAAGACATTTTGTTAAAAACAATTTTTTCGGATGGGGCACTTTTAATACAAACGGAACAGTTATATAGGTCGCAAAACAGTAGATATTTGAGTCATGACCAATGACCACCCACATTTCCGGAGCCAGTGTAGACAATATTAAAAACAAATAACGTTGGTGTTCTATTTCTTATAATGGAATTATTGGACTTAGGTATTATAAATACATAAGCTCAAGCCGAAAAGGCAGTGTGGTTTTAGAACGGGCCTACATATAACTAACTAAATATAAAGTTGCCGCTCACGTATCGTAATTACACTGTCCGCTTACTTCTGTGGCACTGTATTTTTCCCGTAAGCACTGAATTCAGTAAAAGACACTCTTGGCATCGTATTGATAATTTAGAAGTCAAGCCTGATTGAAATTCCTTTTCAATTTTTAACAGCGAGAGGGTTTTGTGAAAAAAATTACAGTGCATTTTAATTTAATTTAATGAAAATGTTTATGAATTTACTTGTCTATCTTTTGGACTTAATATTGCTCCTTCACAAAATGAATCACACTCGTAGCAAAATATGTATATTATTAGTTGGCAATCTAGTGGTTTACTTGGATGATATAACTAGTAATTATGGACGAAATCTGTGATCTGCGCAGTACTTCTATTGAACAAAGAAAACCCCTGCTTCTCCCATTGGGATTTTAAATAAATTTTGAAAAAAGCAATTTAATGCCATCACAAGAATTAAAGTACCAGGGTTTGATATACAACACATGTAAAATTCTTTGCATCCCCAATCGGAAAGTTATTTGCAATATGCCCTTCTCATGGTTATGGTTAGCTTCATATAAAAGTTTTGAAATTAAAAAGATA
This sequence comes from Tetropium fuscum, assembly GCA_964058915.1. NCBI lineage: Eukaryota > Metazoa > Arthropoda > Insecta > Coleoptera > Cerambycidae > Tetropium > Tetropium fuscum. Next base: position 22,647 of record CAXKVY010000245.1, on the reverse strand, counting down.
AAACCATTAGGATTCAATAAAAAATTCTATGTATTCCTAAAACACTTCAAAACGAATTCAGGTGGTTGTTCATAAATATCAAAAATGCTACCATATACACAAAACAGACACCCTATCTATTGGAAATATTTTCTGATGCATCTACTACATGATAGGGTGGATTATGTTATGTAAGGGTGAGGTGGTACGGGGCTTCTGGGACCCAGAAGAGAGGACAAGACATATATATCAATTGACTCGAAATATAGCTGCAATTTTCCCTTTAAGATCCTTTTCAAAATCATCATATTTTGTTTCGCTTTGACAATATTACTGCTGTAGCTAAGGAGCCTTATTGAATTGAACTATTGAATTATTTGCTCAACTCCCTTTTATCACAAACGCCTAGAAAATAATAATACATTCCTACATACCAATAATATTCCTTATTTTATTCAACACAGCAAAGGAATTTAAAATGCAATGTATTTTAAAATATACGTTGTTGCCTTTTTGTACCGTTAAATCCGTTATGTAGACATTATACGGGCGTGCCACTAATCCATTCTATCTTCGTAAACAAAATACGTAAAAGAATTCACGATCTGTCGTGTTTCAGTGTGCTCTCATTTTTTTATATGACGCATCGTTTAGCTATATTAGGACATATAATTGACTTCTATAAGGATCTTTTTTTAAGGATTTATTTCGCAAAAGGGGAAAATAAATTATAGAAAAATATTTTAAAATAATTAAATACTTAATAGGCAGGGGATAGGTGTCAACATTGAGACACTTTTTTCACGGTGGCTAAAATAAACTAAATAACAAAACGCTATATGTGGAAATTAAAATCATTCATTTGATATTCCAATTGGCTTACATTTTCTTATAAAAATATCTGAAAAAATACTATTTTTTAAAAAAATAATTGAAAAGGAAAACATGAATATGTCTCACTGTTGACCCATTGGTGTACACAGTGAGACAACTACCATATGCACAATTAATTATTGTCATAAGTGTTAAAATTGACTGGAAAGCCTACTAGAGCGCACTGTCGTTTAGTTTTTCCTTGAACTAAAGGTTTTGAAAGAACCATAACTATATTAGAAATATTATGTTAAGCTAATATATGCAACGTTTGGGTAATACAAGTTACAGTTTTCTACTTTTTCTTAAAAATTCAATTTCAATATCTTGATCGTCTATTATTTTTGTAACTTTTCCCACATAATGCTTAACCCTACTTTTCCACCTTTTGAACGATATTTTGCAAAACATCAAAATTTCAAAAAAAGTTTCATCATCAGAAGAAGGGCAAAAACGACCATAACTATCCTCAGAGTCCATGTAACTTCCCTGGTTTTTCATATTTGATATCACTAGAGTCTTAGCAGTTTTATGCTTTTTAGGAATGGGTGCTGCTTTTTTTCTTTTTTGCATGTTTCTCTTCTTCATTATTGTCGCTTTCACCAGAACCCTCAACTAAACGTTTTTAATTTTGCTTGTTTTATCAATGCTTCTCTTATCAGATAACTTCTTTCTATCTTCTGTTGCATTTTTTATGGGGCTGTCTGTAGCTATGGTTGATTTGCCTATTCTTCTTTGTTTTTTTTGGATTTTCTTTCACCTGCTTTCGGATATCCTCGTAATTCCACAGGTGTTCATTGAAATGCCTGATTATTCGAATGTGGACTAAGGGTCATTATAATATATTTCTCAGGAGTTGTTCCATGATGTAATAATGTTGCAGCGGAGGTTGATTGCATGGATGAATTTGCAGCATCCTTTAAATTTTCAGATATTTGACTTGTAACGGTTGATTTCATTATTGATCTTAAGGGCACGGCCTCTTGATCATTGTTACTGTTTACAGCTGACATATTTCTATCTTTTGCGTAACTATACATTAAAATCGCTCTCAGCAAACACATGTCGGTTATACGAAAATATCCCAGTTGCTTTGAAAGCTGACAAGCCGAGGAACGTGTAAAATGGATCCGTAATATTTGAATGGGAAACATTCTTATTCTGCGTCACATTCACCATCCAATTGTTTTGATATGACGAAAGGTATATAGTGTGATCAATTTTTTGTTATACTACACGATAATGTCATAATGTGATGGGCGATGTATATAAAATCATTTGTTTTTCTTTAAATTCCTGGAAATCGGTTATACTTGATAACGCTGTTAAAAATTCGGTAGCATGTGTGAAGATATCGATATAATGAGGGTTTTTTGCTCGGGTTTTTATATCTCATATGTCGATGTTACAAACTATATATACAGACACTAAATACCATTAATATCGATATTTATTGATTTTAATAAATAAAATAGTAATATATTGTATATTTCATGCGGATAATAATTTATTTTTGATTGTGAAATGAAGCGATTACCAACTAGCTAATACTCTCATTTTCTTCTAGGTGTAGACCTGTACTCGAACTCCTTCATATCTCCAAACTCAGCAGGAGATAAAGAAATCGAACTGAAATCCCAATCAGGGGACAGGACATCCGGCCCAAGTGAAATTCAACATACAGATGCAAGTATTGTTGGAAGCGCACCTACGCCATACGCAAGTGAAATCGCGCCGAGTTATTCAGTACATACACGGGTGGAACGCTCCGCGAATCCTATCCTGTCAAGGACAGCAGCAGGAGTAGAAAATCTTTTATTATACAAGAATGTCGAAGATTCATTAGACAGCAACGATGTTGAGCTGTCTGGCAGGATTGGCAGCTACATCCAACCATCGAAAACGGTAATCTCTGAATATTGACCGATCCTAAAAAATCAAACAGCTTTTTCTTCGTTTCTTCATACGCTACAGGCCAGCATTAGTGAATTTTTTTTGTTGCAAAGAAGGGCCTAGCACGCACAGGATCGGATTGCCTCTTTTTACAAACGGTGTTTCCGGTATGTGGGAAGGGGGTGGGGAAAAGGAGTAGGGCCTCTGGCCGTCTCTGGCTCTCTCAAAATCAAGGGGAAACATTTTTCTTTTTCTCTGAATATTGGCCGACCTCAAAAAATCAAACGGCGTTGTGTTTGTTTTTAATCGAAATGAGGAGGTTCTAAATTCGGAGGTGTATTTTTTTCTGTATATTTATCCATTACTCTGGATATTGTTATGTTGTCATGTTATTTTAAATGATATCTTATATATTATAGAATTTTCGAAAAGTCCACCGGTGGACGAGTTTACTTAAAAACCCTTTTACATGAATGTAATAGTTATTTGTGTGTTAAGAGCGCAAAGTACTGCATTGCCGCTTTAGAAAGAAATTTACCTTTCAAAATCGGCAATGTAATCGGTATTCTTTCAAAATCGGCAATGGCAGTTTGTGCTCGTAATACATACAACATTTTTTCTACAATCGCTTAATACAGTGTGCTTGTATGTATTTGACATATGTTTATATATGAACCGATTTTTATAAGTTTTTTTTGTTAGCTACATTTCTCATGTGTCATTTTTGACTGACAAGCGCCTGCTAAGGAATTTATAATAAAGAAGCGAGCGGGAATTGACACTATTGCCGCTTTAAAGCGACAATTATGTCATCATCGGAAATGGCGTACTTTGCGTTGAGAATTGAAAGCGCAAAAGCCTACTATTGAGGCGATTGCAGAAAAATAATTTTACTGCTGTTATAAACGTTTCATTTTGCACAATTTTGCAACCCATTTCCAAATTCTAGTCATTAAAATCGTTAAATTTTGCACATCCATTTCCAAATTTTGCACAGCATCAGATTAGCCTCCATAGCCCATTGAAAAATTACCTTCAACCTCCCACGCTCGTGATAACAACCATTAAATAGTCAAATTCGGTGTCTTAAGATACCGTCTGTCGGCCACCAGCAACGCCATGTGTTGTAGCGTGTTTTTCCTTTTTTTTTAAATTACGGTGTTCAATACAAATTATACTAGAGTTTTGAAATGGGTCCTACAGTACCTACTAAAAAAAAGGTGATTGTTATTACTAAATCTAGTGCAATTGTATCCTGGCCATACTCTCCTCGAATAACAACATTGCAATTATTTTGCTACCATTATATATTCTATTCCTACAATTGTGTCAATTGTAGGGTCAATTTTGGACCCTACATTACTAAAGTACCGCAATTGGTATCCATTTTAGAACGCAAAAAATGCACATCTACTGTCGCTGTCACTATGTCAAATTTTATATGGAATTCTGCATTGGAACTAAAGACCGTAGATTACTAGGGATTTTAATTTACCTTTTAATTTGGTACTCACTTCTTGGACACAAAATGGATTCTTATTGCGGTATTTTAGTAATCTAGGGTGAAAAAATGTGCAAAATTGTAAGAATAGAATATATAATGGCATGATATATTTAGCACCATTTTGTGATTCGAGGAGAGGATGGCCAGAGTGGAATTGCATTAAATTTAATAGATACAATCACCTTTTTTTAGTGCTGCAGTATCCATTTCAAAAATCTAGTACAATTTGTATTAAACACCGTAATTAAAAAAAAGAAAAATCTCGCTACACCACAGGGCATTGCCGGTTGCCGGAAGGTATCTTAGACACCGAATTTTACTATTTAATGGTTATCTTGAAAATAAATTTTGAGGCTGTGGGGTATAATCTGAGGCTATGCAAAATTTAGAAATGAGATGCAAAATTATGCAAAATTTAACGATTATAATGGCTAGAAAATGTTTTTTATCTGGGTGTGGGAGGGGCTGAAGGTAATTTTTCAAGAAGCTGTGGGGGCTAATCTGAGGCTGAGGCAAAATTTAGAATGGCTGCGCAAAATTGTGCAAAATGAAACGTTATTAACAGCTGTAAAATTATTTATATTCGCGTAAAAAGGAGGGCAAACGTCAATTTTGCACCCCCATACATTTTCCCTATCCAGTTTTCAGGGCAAGGCGTGCAAAATTAGGGTTGGGCGTGCAAAATTGTTCAAAATATGTGCAAAATTGTTACGTACATTTTGGTTTTGTTACTGCAGTTGGGGGCAACTCGACGGACACTAATTAAATTTAAGTTGTTCATAAATCAGCTTAAATAAGACCTTTATGATGATCCATCGTTTGTTAAACTCAGATAAGCAAATTCAAGATAGAGCATTTTAAAAATTCGAAATTGTTATCCTTCACACTTTCGTTGCCATGGTAATTAGACAAAAAATTTAGAAATTAGAACTAAATTTATAGAGGATGGACCTACATTGTACCGAGATTATTTGTAGAAATTGACAATTTATTGGAACAAACATAGCAAATGCGCCCCCTGGCGATGAAGTTAGGAACTAAAAAATATTTTAAAACGAATTATTTCGACCATATTTGTAGATAGAGTTTTTACCCCAATATATTAACCCTGATATCTAGGACATCATCACTGGGATAGTCAAATTACTAAATGGTAAATATTGCCCTGAATCATCAAACTTATACTAAAGGAACTGTAAATTATATTAATTAGTGGTTTCATATTCACCACCTGAAGAAGCTATTGTTATAGCGAAACAATTGTCATGGATGAATTAAAAATATTGTGAAAATTGTGCTACGCGACGTTCCGATTGCTACGTATCTGAAATTATCTTTATTAGGTACCTCTGACATATTTATAAGCTGTTCTGAAGTATATTTTCTCGGTCTACTTGGTATAATATTCATATCAAGGACTGCTTCTATTACTATCTTTAAAATACGGTGACAACGCATTAGGCCCGTTAAGCCTGTTGTTCTTTTTGTTTATTTAAAATATATTAAATGTTGCTTTCCATTTAGGATAAAAATGTTGCTTCCGATGGCATCGATCAAACCACAACCTCTGATTCGGGGGAAGGGCGAGGGGCTCCGCAGGCGAGGTCACTTCCGCTGCAGGAGCCCCAACAAATCACCCCCAGTGCGACAACGGCGATTCAGAATTTTGCTACCCCATCATATCAACCAGGGCAGGGACGCCAAGCCAACCCTGATATCCAGGACATCATCACCGGGATAGTCAAACTACTGAATGGTAAATATTGGTCTGAATCATCAAATAATTAATATTTTCCTTAACTTAAATAAATTATAAAATTTTCTAATGCAAATCTCTTATGCAGGAAATGTAAACGTTCAAGCCAACACTGCTCCACCTATGGGAAGGCCATTACGACCCCAATCTACAAGAATCAACAACAGAGGCCCTCCACGAATCACGGATGTACCTGCTTTACCACCAGATTTTGATGTGCCAGCACCCCTTCCACCTCCACCATTAGGTAACCATCTTTTTCTAGTAGCTCTTCTTTGCTATAACCAATTAACTGATAAGACAAAACTGTTAGATACCCATCTAGATGAATTGCAATTGCCCACCTTTGTATATATTTCTCAACATTGGATGAATCAGATTACAGTAATCGGTAAGAACTATCAATAATGGGTCTTTTCACTGAATTTCCATCAGAGCCTATAGATTTTGAACATAACACAACGGTGTATTAGTATCCACTAAATTCCAAGGTTCGTTTCCTGCTTTTTGACAGTGGATGTTGAAACTGACTTTGTTGACACTTGACTTATATATTTCACACGAAAAAAACTCGTCCACCATGCTAAAATTAACGTTCGGCAGATTTGCTGCACTTTCTTTATAAAATCATGGAAATTTTCTTACAATAATATACAGAAACAAATCGAAACACAATTCGTAGAGGAACGCAAAAAACATAATCGCAAAACTAAGCGTAAACAGCTACAGCTGTGGGCAAGGGTTATTTAGGCGTTCTTACAAATAATGCTGCCAACTTAAATCCAGGCTCACACAGCCTGAAATTAAGTCTCTCAGTCCCAAGGTCAAATGATTACTATCACATATATATATATATTTTATTAAACATTTATTTATGTGAGATTTATATTCGAAACAAAGTTGCACGAGGTGAATAAAACAAAAAGGGAATTAGCAACTCCATATTTAAGATACAAATTGATATGAATACGGAAAATGTAAATGTCAGAATAGACTAGGCAAAAACAGAAATTCAATATAATATGAACTAGGGCCTGAAGTATGGCCCATTCTTTAGAAAACACCCCGTGTAGATTTTATCATATCGTTAGTTGTATATACAGCGGCGGCTGGTAACATTTTTGTTTGGTGGGGCGTTTGGTTTTTTTTATACCATTTCGTTGTGCTTGCGATTATTTTCTGCATACGCACTACTTAAACTAGAAGCGATATTAGTTGTGCCAGTACCTGGAAGCTTACAATATGATTAATATGCTTGGCCGATTTTTCGTGTTTTTTAGCTTTTCGCTGAGATGCTCAAATCACAAATCAGGGACCCCTTATTTCGTCCACTTTGCATCGCCACCGAACAGTAAACTAACAAAACAAAAAAACGCATTTGTCTCTTCGCATCCGCACAACTATAACGTCTTTTCATAAATACTTACGTCAAACTTTCGTGTAAACCCTACTCGATTTTTATAACTGGGTTGGATTAAATTCAATATGTATTAATGTTTACCTTGTCTGTCAAATTCAGAGAACTAAAGTTTAAATTAATGAGATCACACATCTTTATTTTTAATATTACAATATTAAAAAACAAGAGAAGACGTACACTGGCGCGTGTACGACAACCGTTTGAGTGGTAGAGTACGACTGTGGGCGAGGGCTCATGTCGAGCTAGCTCGCAATCCCATATAAAACGCATGATAGAAGCGTGCCGTTCCATGGCAACCGACTATTTGCTAGGAGAAGCCGAGGAGCTGGGCCGGGCGGTCAGAGAACGCCGCCAGCGGTTCACCGTTCAGCCTTGGCACCCGGCCGGCAGGTTTACATTTTACTCCATAGCCGGTGCGTGTGGACGGCGAACGCAAATACAAGTAATATATATTAGATGATAGTAAATATAGGTATATTAAATGTTAATATAATAATAAGTAAATGTCTTATTTAAATGAAGTCAATTTGAAGAAAAAAGTATGAATATGAAACAATTATAAATTACATGTGTCATTTTCCTAGGGAGGGCATCGGCGTCGCCCCGCAGCCCTCCCTCACCAGCCGCCGCCGTGTATATATTTTATTGTAATTTTACTAAAAACCTCACCTTTCTTCTCTGAAGAACCTTCTTTGTTTCTGTAACAGTTTATCTGACAAATATTTTTTTTCTAATCGAATTTTATTATATTACTCTTTTTAGGACAAATGCCGCCGCCACTATCGCCACCAAGGCTGCCAACACCGTATCCGTTCGACGTCCCACACCATAACATGTCACCTGTTAGGCCATTCGGCGGAGGTAATATTCCTTTATCTGAACAAGTAATCCCTGGTAGCAAAAGACCTGGGTTTTATAGACCGATTACAATCCCGCCTTGGAATAGACGGAGGCCTCCAAACAGAAGACCTTCACCACCCTACAAACCATTACCTCAGTTCCCATCAGATGTAGTTAGCTTGACATCAGAGAAACCTATAGAAGATATTCTAACGCTAGATCTTGGTTCCCATTTATCAGGTAATAGTGAGGAGGAAACTAAGGTAACTGATCCAGAAGCAGCTCCAGAGTTTGAGTTAACAGAAATTACGACGGATACGGAATTGGAAACATCGGATATTGATAGGGAGATTTCTGAATTTGAGAAAAACAAAGAAAAACTTACTAAATTGGATAAATATACAAGTAAAACTACAATAGTTACGCCTACGTTTAATAGTGAAATTAACAAAGTAGTTGAAACAGATGCAGAAGAATACACAACATTATCAAACACAGATTCTATAAAGGAAACAAGTACACATTCTATAGAGGAAACAAATGTAGTAAATAAATATTCTAGTTCTGTAATAGATAATTCGTCAACAGCGCTAGAACCAACTATAGTAGCGGAAGAAATAGTCCCTACTTTAATAAGCAGCTTCTCTGCAGCTAACCCAGCTAATGAATCAGTTCTGAAGGAAAATATAACCCCGATTTTAGAATCATCCATCCAGGAAGTAATGGAAACGTTGAAAGATAGTCACTTGGAAATTAGTACTTCCTTGGCAAGTACAGAAACTGAGAAACTGCCAGAGATAGTAACATCTTCAAAAACTACTATCAGTGATGTAAACAATGCGGACTCATCAACTCCAGGCAAGTGGTTTTTGATCGATATCTAGTATTTTGTTTATAATCCGGTAGGTGAAGCATTTAATAAGGAAATTTCTGTCAAAAGCGAGATACCCTATTTATACCTAATTATTTTCATGATTCAGTGAACCTCGGCGAAAATGTAGATATAAATAGGGTAGTTTCTTAGTTTAAAATTAGTATAACTGTTTTGGTATTCGTGGAAACTTAGTCGTCGTCAGTGTTATCGTCACATTAAAGGTTCCAGGATCACATAACTAAGTAAATTTTTCATATAAAGAAATGAAACCAGTTTTACGCTGAAATGCATAATTTTTCATGGATTTTTGTGAACCCAATAAAATTTGAACTGATCTAAAGGCTTGAGTTGTAACAATTGCCAATTGAAGATATGAAACAGTGAATATACTACGGAATTGTGGGACACATGGTATATTTTATTTTAAATTCGGTTTTAAATTCGGACACCAGATACAAAACATGCGGTTCATTACGATTCCCAATACATAAATTAGGCGGCAGATAAGGTTTATATAAACAGTTTGGAAATAGCAGAACTTGCCACGTCTGTCACTAAACGGCAGAAGTGCTAGCGGCTAGGTTTAGCTTAAAATAGTGCAAAGGTCACATTAGGGAACGTAAATAACTTATAAAGCTTGAAGTGCTAAAATCACAGGAATGCTGAAGTACGAGGGGCGGAACTATCCAGTCAGAAGCGGGAGCTGAGAGCTCGTTTCCGTTGGTCTGAAGTAGTAAGTGATAATATTAAGGACTAATGAGGAATATCCTATATAGGTGAGAAAGCTTAAGAGGTGAAAGTTCAGCTAAACATAGGTTTCATGCATAGGATGACATTTTAATTGATACATATTGCTTGTATGTATGTATATGGGTCGGAGTGTAGTAGTGTTTTACTTCCACTACAGCACTTAGGCCTCATTAGGCCCTTTGTGCATTCCTCCTTTTTACTTGAGTACTTTTCTTCAGACCATCCTATTTATTATGGGTGTATTTGCGCCACCAAGCGCAAAGTCTCTACATTTTTTATGTATGATAGTATGGTTCTGAGTTACCGAGATTAATTACTCTGATCCTCATTACCACTGATCTGGGACTACACGTCCGCGGCAGATGTGTTGAGTGTTCCCAGGTGTCAGGCGGACGCCGCAGTCCTGCCCAAGCCTGCCTAGGTCACCCATCTTAAGCAAGCGGGCGTTGGTTGGCACTTAACCAACACCCGCTTGCTTAACTTCGAAGAATACATATTGCTTTATTGCTATTAGAATTGTAAATTGTTTATTTAGCGGTTTTGATCTCTCGGAGACGATTTACGGAGAATTTAATGTAAGGTAGAACCAAAGAGGTACATTTTGAGTAATTAATGCTAAACAGTAATAGAAAAATTTATTTTAACTTGGGATAATGAGAGGTATTTTATTGGTCATATAAAAAAGTGGAATTTGCAATACAGGCAAATCTAGGCGTAAATAGTATGTTGAAGGAGCGAAAGCCATCGAATTATAACGTTGATCAGCTTAGTTCATTTTGTATCTGGACCACTGCTAGAAGCAGTGGTCCAGGAAGATAATAATGGGTTATATTTAATTTTCTTTGATTTATTGCCAATATCGATTTAGGAGTTGTTTGGGTATTTCCGTTTACCAGGAGAAAGATCGTCATTTGATTAATTTCATTCAATCATTGTGTATACATTTTCTAGTTTTTCTGGAAAACCTGCCTGGAAAACGGCTATACGTGCTTTTGTTTACCGCTACTGATACGTTACCAACCAAATTTAAGGACCCAGTAAGGCAAGTCGAACTGGCCACGATTGATTATTGAAACCCTGGGAAAGTAGGCTTGGGAACCGAAAATCAGGAACCGAAACTGTAAATTAGGGGTTACTACTACCCCTAATTTAGTCAGTTTCGGTCATTCATTCCGCGGTTATCCGGAATTAATATATCGGCAATGTGGTGGCAGTGAAGCTGCTCTTTTAAATAACCACCCTTTGGGCAAGAAAGCGTCGCCGTCGTCTTAGCAGGACGCGAAGTCCGCCCACCACTAAGAAGCCTAACGGGCCGGCGTTTCAGAATATCTTACCGGCTGTATATGCGTACCTCTAAAACCAGTAGGTAGTGCAAATTGATATAAATAATTGAATTGTAATTTATCCGAGATCATTGAAGTAATTACATAATAAAATACTCTAATAGGTACTCATAATAACGCTACTCATACTAAAATTATCGTTTCAGTTGTAACCAAATAAATGTGAAATTATATCTACAATTTATTTATATACAGTTAACATTAAATAATAGAAAGTTCGGTAATTAAATAATTATACTACCTGTTCAATAGACAATTAAAAGTATGTTGATTAGTATATAATTATATGATATCCATGCAAATTTTCAATAAAAACCGTTATATGGCACATTTTACTCGGATAAAATAAATGTTAAGTTGAAGTGTTAGTGTACAGTTTCTTTGCCGATCTTTTAAACACCCTGTGATATACTCGAGCAACGTAAGAATTTGTAGTAAATTTATTTAGCTTTAATTTTAGGTCCCATAGATATATGCCCATAGGGCTGTGTTCCCTCAAAAATGGCATCAAACCAAAATTTCGAAAATAAATATTTTCGAGAAAATCAATTAAAGAGTTAATATTAAAAAACATTGTTAAAAAAAGGTGTAATTGTTATATAATTAAAGTAATATTCCTACATTTACAGTAATAATTAATATTATATGGTACAAAAACTATCCTGGCTACATTACAATTTCCATTGTTTCGACGATCCTGGTTTTGAAAAATCTTCCGTGATTCTCTGAGCAGTTACACAAAATTCATCAACTCGTTCGGCGTTGTATAGGGGAAATATAGGGGAAGCGTTGTCTTCATCATCATCGGTATTCAAGTATCGGTATCCTCAAGACAAATACATCATAAATTATAATAACATGTGAAAATGGGTCACGTACATCAATATCACTAGCAGTACTTACCATCATCATGAATATATTTTTTTATTTTTTAGCAGAGGAAAGTACCGCAGAGCAAACGGCGGTAGCAAACTCTTCTGGCTTCCCTTATTTCCCCTACCGACCGCGACCTGGAATAGTGTTGGATGACACCGAATATAAACCAGGTGGAATGAATCGTCAACCTATATTGACTAGACCACCAATCATTGGGCAGCTGGGGGAGATCTTCGACATAACAGTTTCTGCCATTCAAGGACCTGGGGGAGCCTCGGCTGGCCAGGGACAGCCATATGTTATCCCAGGTACGTAATACAAAATAAACATGAAAATTTATTATGTATATATATATATATATATATATATATATATATATATATATATATATATATATATATATATATATATATATATATATATATATATATATTGTACATACAAATGTGGAAAGTAGAAAAGAGACAAAGCTAATGGTACTGCATATTAATAAACAATGAAAGATGAATGAATCTTCATCTTTGAGGATGGTGGTTGAGCTGTTAGCGCGCTAGCTATCGGCTTGATCACCTAGCAGCAGTGTGTTGGTTCGATTCCCAGCACTGGTCCAATATAAATTTTCAATAATTTATCACAAGACCCAACTAATGAGGATAAGAATGGTGGTTAGAACTTACCAACCTAAGTCGATCCTGGTCGCACATGCGGCCAGCGAAATTATAATATCCCGCTCCCTCTCCGGCACAAGTCTGACTTCTGAACTAACTATTGCGGTTAGAATGACGGGTAGAAATATTATTATATATTATATTATTATCATGGTTACTAATCACAGGTGTATTGTAATTTTATTTATGCGTAATGTTGAACGAAATCAATATGAATCATCATATAAACGAGCTTAAACTTTTAAATAAACCTATTAAAATAAACAATTCTTCGAATTACAAATGCGGTAGCAACTTCTAAAATCATGGGTCTTTTAATTGGCACAAAAATCTCAGATAAGGTTTCCAATGTATTTAAGAAAAATCTTAATAAACACTTACATGAAAATTTGTGTACATGAAAATGTACTTTTGCTCCTTGTATTTTAAAATTCGACAAAAAATCTCATTTCGTGTTTAGAAAAAAGAAGCCAAGCATAAATAAATACTTACCTTTAGGATCACCTTCGCAATTATAATAAAGTTTAATAAAATATTAACACACATTTCAAATCAGAATATTAAGCTGCTCAATATTATGTTCTAATGAATAAATAGATATTCTTCAATCGCTTCACAACCCTTAACAAGTATCCCTCGATTACACTGACAAATAATCTAGGCACCTAATTTGATATTTCTCTTACTTATCACCTATTGGTCATTACATTCCTGAGATAACAAACGATCGTACGCCTACGACACAGCTCGACGCACTGTGCGGTGCCTGGTCTATAAATGAAGAAAATTTTATCGGATTGAAAAAAGCTGAGATTATTTTTTTACGGATGCTATAATGAAATGCGATGAAATAATGGATGCTATTATTTAAGTCCGAGTTATAACCCAAATAATAAAAAAATCCAAAAATATCGTAAATAATTTTTTCCTCACCACGCAGAGAGCACAAGTGTTTTGAAGCTGCATACTTTTTAAATTTTTTTTTTACGAACTAGAATGTCTTAAATGACTGGCCCACAAGTAATTGCTGTACAAATGTTACTATACGTATATTCTATAAAATTATAAATAAATGTTCATAAGAACTGGCACCTAACAAGGAAGAAACAAGAAGAGAATCATCAAGAGTTTAAGCAAATAATAATATAGTAAGCATATCAAATAAATACATATTAATAATAATTTGCCACAAACAAGAATCACCTCATTTATTTTCTTTTGAGGACGACTACGTCTGTGACGTTACCTATGTTTGTTGATATTAAAAACGGTTGAGATACTTATCACGTATTATTTCATCTCTGACGTGAAAACGTTACAATTTGTTTATTCAGCGTTCGAAGACCTGGTTCTCCCAATATTTGCCCAAAGTTTGTCAGTGACGTGGCTTATACTTTTCTGTTTCACTTCAGTAGGTACCTAATTCACTGTTTAAAAACCTACCCTACCTAATTTATTCAAATATGCCAATAATAAGAACGTTAATTTAAAGGACATCATATAAAAATATTCTGTTCCTATGGTATTGGCTGCCCCTCGGCACGATTTTCCAAAATAAAACAGAAATATTGTTATTTATAACAAAAAAATAAATATGAGCAAAATAGAAGGAAGATGTATTAACACGGTGACGTAGCCAGCATATCACTACCAGTATAGTAAACCTAAAACCTACCCCGTGAGACCCTAACAGCGCCGCCCAAATAGCACCAAATTATTCTTGTAATAAATATTCCACTAAGGAGATTAAATTATTCCCAGAATAATCTATAAATGCATGGGATACTAGTAGAATCAGATAAGTGACTCCTCTAAAAAATCCTAGAATATTCCCCAGGAATATTCTGCATTATTGTAATGAAAGAATATTCAGAGGATATTAAAAACAATCATATAAACGTTCCTGGAATAATCCCAGATATGCAGTACAATATTGAATGAATAACTAATATTGAATGAATAACCAAATAATAATATTAGGTATTTCATAAATATAAATATTGTCTATAAGAAAATATACAGATTCTTTTGGTGATATGAATAGTTTTTAGAATTAGAGAATGTAGAATTTTGCCGTTTTGCCGATCTCTCCTGCAACAGTGCGATTCTGTTGGAATTAGGTACCAGCAAAGAGGGGATAATAAAATCTCTCCGCAGGAATAACCAACCATCAAACCATCTTACATCCTACTATACTTGTACCTTGCTTGACCTTGCGTGCGTATGAGCTTGATATGAATAATTGAATATCGAAATTAAACTCATTATACTCGAGTAAATTTACAACAGCAACTTACTAAAATGCGCCATCTGTTATATGTAATATTCCATAATTATTAAGTACGGGAATATTATACATCAAATATTACATAAATATTTGATGGAAATATTCCATGTATATGATAACTTTAATAAACGTAGAATAGGCGGAGACAGAAATAAATTGATTACCAGAATATTGCAAGATTATTTTAAGAGGAATATTTTTTTTTAGGAGATTGAGAGATTATTCAAATAATGTTACGTGCTAGCTCGGGCGCTGGTGAAAATTTTGAAAATTTTCAAGGTCACGCGTTTTTCTGGCACTTTCTGGCAGAATTTCAAATAAAAATCCATTTATACAAAAATACCGACTCTCACAAGAAAAATTTGGTTTTCCATACCGTTTTCAAATAAAAAAATAATAAAATAAAAATAAAATAAGAAAAATGCACTTAGCAGCACGTTAGTTTTAGGACTAAATTTATGTGAAATCGGTATCGGTACGTGCGCCGTGCGCATGACTTGCCAAAGAGCGGAGTTCTGCGTTTGATCTACATTTGGGTGTAATAACAATAATTATGAAATTACTTGCAAGAAACTACGAATATTATGATTTGCACGTCACTTGAACATGATGAAATCAAGATATTAAAACAGCAATTTATTAACATTCTCTTGAAATTTGTTCGGAAAATTAGTTATAGATATAATTAAAGGAAACAAAAAAATCGACAAACCCGAAGACGACCGAAATTAAAATTGGAAACTGTCAATCACTGATGTCATTATCAATTGAGATTATAGCCATCAATGAGGTTAGGTTGTTTTTAATTAATTTCAATTTAAAATGTTAAAAATATATAAATGCAATTATTGGGTTTGTAAAACATGAAATTAAGTCGATTCGTATTATGTGATTTAAGATATCAGAAGGTAACATTTGGAAAGGAAAATGCATATATAAATGACGTGGTCTACCCAATGAATTGGGGTCTACCCAAATCGTGTAGAATAGCGTCATTCCTTGTCAATGCAACTTTAGATCTTAATCAAAGCATGATTTTCTTAGTTTTCAGACATTTTTCGAAAATATAAGAAATTAAACAAAGATTCATATTCTTTTAATAGGTAAAACCGTTCATCGATTGATGATATAGCATGTTCCAAGATTGGTAGGAAAAATTTTAGGTTGGCTATTTTAGATTGTTGTTTTGCTTCAATAACAAGCTTATAATGAGTTTCGTAATCAAAAAGGCGAATCCTTTTCTTTTTGTAGATTCAAAAAATTAACGTACCTATCTACTACATGCAGCTTATTAGCAAGTGAAGAACAGGATTAATGAAATGGTCAAAACTGTCATCTGTTCTTTTTGATTTGATAAATCTGTAGCCTCTAATAGAGCCGCTTTACATTCTGCAATGATTTTTTAGCATTTTGCTTACGGTATTTATTTTGGACAATAAATAATTATGCCAAAATAACTATGGAGCAGATGAAACTAAGACTGATTTTTTTCCATCAATGAACAGGCTGTATTTTTTGTTTTTGTATCCCTTGTGGGATCATCTGTTAGATCAAACATGGCCAGTACAATATCTTTTAAGTTTTGTTCTAAAATTTTACGGCTGCGCGGCCGCCCCTTGTTTTGGCCACCCGGGTGCACCCCCGCTGCACGCGCTGCACCCCCGCTAGGAACGTTCCTGATGCCACGGATCTAATACTTATAACTTTTTAAAAGATAATTAGGCAACTGCCATGACAAGTCTACCATAAGTATTCAATTAGATATATAAATATAACTCCTAAAATAAGGGACACTACATAGTGAATCATACGCACATGATACATATTTATGCTTTAGTAAATAATTTCATCTCAAGCAAATACGTTCCAGATGGTTATCCCTGTCGAATAGCCTAGCCAAATCTACAATGCGCCAAATCAACAAAGGTGCGAATTCTATTTAAAATCGTCCAAACTTCTAATCTACCAAACCAAATTTTGTTGCTATCTGCAGTCAATTTATAAAGCTCTCTATAGTAAGTTTAGTAAATCTATTCTATAAAAGATGTCATAAGATTCGCCATATTTAGTTTTATTTTACGATTTCTGTAATAAATCAAATTATTATAAAAGCATGACATCACATTTTTTTAATGAATTATGACTACTATGGAAGATAGTAGAAAAAATTCGGTAATTATACATATTTAATATATGTAGGTAACATTGGAAAATATCGTCTTATTTAAAAATATTTGCTTTTGGTCACAAGAACGTTTTTTAAAAACTGTCTAATTTTTTGCATAAAAAAATCAATAACTTAGAACCGTGGAAATTTTAATTCTAAAGCTACTTGCCAAAAATAGGCTCATTACGATAAGTATGGAGTTCAAAATTAGCAATTTATTAAATTTCTGAATATCAATGCCTTTTGGCTTGCTTAACGCTCGGCCAATAATTTACATGGTCGTCCGGGAATGTTTTGCTTTTACTCCTAGATACACAACATACTATTGGTTACTAGCTGCTTCTACCAAACTGCCAGTTTTACATCTTTCAATTTTTCAATTCCCGTCGACTCTCCATCCCATGCTATCCATAGTCTAGTTTTTATTATATTTGAAGTTTTTATTAAGTTACTTATTCAGGTATACCTACTTGTTTCAGTTGATATAGAAAATATACATATGGGTGGCAACGGCGATGTGATCACCAGCTCAGTTGGAGAGGAAGGATTTGTCTCAATCGACGGAAAGAGAACTTACCTAAATCTATTCGGAGACGCAGTTGTTCCATCTACGTCAGTTGCAGCAGCTATTAAACCAACTGCTCCATCCAATAACCAAGTATCTGGTACAGGGTATGCCGTGGTGGAAACAGACAAAGCCAACAAGCCTAACCTGGGATCCGTAAAACCAACGCATCGAAGACCTGCATTTGGAAGACCGAGACCTAGCCAACCACCAGTCAGGTAACTAAGATCACTTCCAGGGTACTAACAAATCGATTGCCCATATTTGTTACCTATATAAATATTCAAACATGTTTTTTTCTCAGAATCGACACCTGTATAGTAGGAGATGACTCAACTTGTGACGGATCCCAACATGAGGTTTGTAGGACCGAATCAGGTGTCAGCGCATGCCATTGCAGAGCGG
Organism: Tetropium fuscum; assembly: GCA_964058915.1. Taxonomy (NCBI): domain Eukaryota; kingdom Metazoa; phylum Arthropoda; class Insecta; order Coleoptera; family Cerambycidae; genus Tetropium; species Tetropium fuscum. The sequence continues at coordinate 4,447 of CAXKVY010000245.1, read as the reverse complement.
GCACAGCTCGACGAAAACATAGGGATCCATGCCGAAAAATTGTATCTGTTCTACTTTCCCTTCGAGTAGATAGACTGTACGACCGCAGAATAGTATGGGTTAGCGAATTGGGTGATAAAGCAAGTGACAGTTATCAGCAGTTGTCATATGAAGCTGAGAGAGCTGTAAGTCGACTTTTCAGTGTTATATGAAACTAGATTGGAAAATAATTGTTTTAATACAAACTGTTAACTGAAAATAATTTGACAGATGTTCTTATTGTCAGGCAATAGAGACGAGAGCTCCAGGGGATCTATAGATTTTATTTCGATGTTTAATGTTCAATGTTCGATGTTCAACCACAAACAGTTTTCTATATAATATTTTAAACGTATTTTCTTTGATTTTAGTATTGATTTCATCGACTGATGGTGTATGAAATATATTTATTAATTTTTACAGTTTTTAGATTTGACAGACAATCTCACTTCAGAAATATACCTACTCGTACGTTGTCAGTCAATAAAATCAAAATACGTAAAATTATTCTCGCAGCAATAATGGAACTTGGTTATTCCCACTATAATAATATTTAAATTTGCCAGAACTCACATAAATGGCTTAAATTGAAAATTTCTATTGGTATTCAGAAACGTAAAAAATTAATCAATAAAACACTAAATCATTATAATATGGAATATTCAGAACTTTCTTAATTATAAGCTATCGCGTTCGTAATCATAATTCCTGTGTTTTAGCTGGAATCTGCAATGTCTATGACACCATTTAGTGATGAATTCCTTGCAGCAAAAGTGAACAGCATATACAGGGGAAATAGATCTCAAGGCCAGGCAGGTGTCTTTGTCAATTTAACATTACAGTTGGATGAAAATGCAGACACTGCTCGACCTACAGTTAGAGGGGATATTCAAAAGCATTTACTAGGTGTTATTCAGAGAAGGAGTAACAATGTTGGTAATAGCGCGCTTTGGGTGGATAGTCCTCCAGGATCGGTATCTAACTTACAAGGTAAGGAATACTTTATTTAGACTCACTGGCTGTGATATTGGGTATAATGAGACAAGGATGAATGCGAATCTTTGTTTCCCTCAATCTTCAGTGTTCATAAAATAGTTTGCTTGAAAACTTATCGTTATATCGTTAACGACGTAATTTCCTGGATTGGCAAATATAGCTGTGAATGAAATCGACCAGCAGCTAGTGGATACTTTAGTCGGGTAGGCACAGAAGTACGATAAGGGTCCAGAATCAATAAAATGCGGTACGAAATCAATAAAAACAATTTTTAGCTCAAGGCCAAATGCCTTAAATGCGAAGTTAGATATCCAAGGGGTAGTCCATGATTTAAGAAAATTTTTATTTTGTTACCGTTTCTCTTTTCAACTTGGATATTTTAGTGATATTTTGTGAATGATCTTTGGACCCTTCATGATTTTTGACGCTCGGTTACAATTTTTTTAAATCAAAATATCCCTGACAAACTCAAACATTCGGCCTCAAATTAGACAAAAGACATGGCCAACAAAATGAATACTACCCCACAACCACTTGTGATTCTCATACCAACAAATGTTAAAATGTGAACATGACTAACCTCATGTTTCTTATCCGTTGACAAAATATTTAAAAGGCAGTCAAAATAATTCCTGAACATTCAGCGATATTGCGACTAGAGAATGGTGTTTCTAGTATACTACAGACAAAATCGTAGTTGAATACAACAGTGATACTCCCAATTGATCTATTTTAATGACCGTGAAAATAAATAAATATGCATCATATGCATCAAAAGTAATATCGAAGTTTACAAAATATATATTCTCTAAACTTTGGTAATAGACAGCAAGTAAAAAAATCGATTTTAGCTGAGCTACGAAAGATTATTCAAAATTACGGCTAATATCTTCGCAACGGTAAGTTTTAGGGTAAAGTTAGTAGGTACCTTTTTTGTAGAAAATAATGAGGATTAGAGAATTTAATGAGGATTAATTTGGGTAATAGGTATTTTCATGGAAAAGTTAATATTTTAGGAAATATTTACAAAAAACTAAATTTCGACGCTATTTTTGCAATATAGCCGCTAACGCCCACCGCGTTGGAGGGGAGAAACTTAGTATATCTACCAGGAGATTAAAATAAAGCGATTAAATCGATTTCCAGATTTCCTGGACTTATTTCCTTATTAAGTTACTTGCCGCCTGGTCTATAGGTAGTTGTGGTGTTTTTCTGAAATTACTTTGAAGAACAATTTATATACTTCGACGAATCGTGAGCAATAAAAACCTAATCCGTGCTGGTGGAATATAATACAGCTCTTATAAAGACTGTAAAAACAGGTATTATAAAAAAATGTAATTTCATTGTTCTTTTAATACATATATTTTTGTTCTTTAAATACAAGGGGGCATCAATGTGGATTTTTCCACATTGATAAGTAGAATTTCCTTTGTTAATTTGTGACACTACACACTTTTGCATTTCCTGTTTCACTTTAAACTCAACGAAAGCAATTATTTCTTTTTGTAAAATATTTTTAGTAATATTTTACAAAGAATTTCTTGTATTATTTTCATCAAGTCTCATAGATCGGTTTAATCGCTTTCTATAAAATATAATTATTTCTATTGTTTATAAGTGTGTATACACGTTCTAGTTGCACATACGTACTGAAATGTGAAGACGTGTTTTTATTACAAAATGCACAATGTTTTGGTAAAAGGCAACTAAGTGTATGCTTTCCGTAAAATTAGGTAAATGCAGCATTTGCGCATAAGGTGACATTTGAAAAATCATCAAGGGGGAAGAGGGTGAAAACCCTCTTCCCCCTCCCCCCTCCCGAACCCGACGCCCGTGGACGTGTATCTTTTTAGTACGAAGTATGAGGAGAGTATAGAAGCATTTCATGCTAGGCAGAGATATTTTCTTTGGAAGTTTAGGTTTTGGTCTAATTTTACTGTATCACAAAGGTGTCAACAAAATGATTTTTTTTCAGATTTGGACGAATGCTCATCTCCAGAACTACATGACTGCCATGCTCTGGCAAAATGTGTCAATATTTTTGGCGGATTTAGATGCGAGTGTGGGGAAGGCTACAGAGACCCTTGGGTGGATATTAAGCATCGTGCAGGAAGGAGCTGCGAGCAGTGCTCCTCTCAACATTGCAACAATCGAGGAGAGTGCAAATATCAAAATGGACAGGAAGCCTGCGTGTAAGTTTATAATTATATATTACAATAATGATATGTATTTATTTCCCAACAAAAATAAATTCCATTTACAGGAAAACTTTGAAAAATATAGTGCTGGCTTCTAATACATCGTTGCACACAAAAAATAAAATAACATAAAAAATTGTATAGTTTTCTAGATTTCTATTTGAAACTTGACATATTGACACCCTGTACATAGTGACACCCTGTGTCACTAATATTAATAAAGTTGACAAACATAGTGTAAACAGGTGATGTGAACAGCATTATTATAGAAGGTTGCGCTATGTCGAAGACTTCGAAGAGTCAAATAAAATTACTATTTTCATAACCTACGAAAGAATATACTTGAAGAGCATAGACCAACCAGTTAGAGACATTTTGTCAAATGTACCAGAGTTCTGTGAGGCAATTGTTGTCCCTCTACTGATCATTTATAATACTAATGAAGGTGATACTGATTATGAGGGGATGGCATCAATTCCTCAACGTTTCAACCAGGGTTAAATAACCTCGCCATAGATCTCAATCTGTCAAAAGAAGCTTCTGAATTACTGGCTTCCAGGTTGCTGGAGAAAAATTAGCTAGAAGAAGAATCTGAAATTACCTTTTACCGTACAAGAGAAAAGGCACTGCTACCCTTATTTTCTCGAGAAGACAATCGTGTATTTTGTAACAACATTAGGACTCATTCTCCAGATGATTGGCGCCTATTTATTGACAGCTCAAAGCGAAAATTGATACCATTGTAGCTAACAAAATATGATTCATAATAACTCCAAACAATAATTCCAAAAGAGAACTACAAAATCCATAATTTGATAGGTTTTTCAGTTAAATATTGTGGTCTACTTTATCAAGGCCTTTGGGGAGTCTGTGTAGTCTGGGAAGTCGTAGCTACTTGGCCTGGCTCGTTATAACGTTCTGTAGTTTGCTGCTACTATTCAAATACATCATATACATAATACTTATTCAACGTCTTTATTTGTAGCTGCTCAGCAAACTATTATGGAACCCAGTGTGAACTGGACGGTGAAGTTCTGGGCGTTGCGATTGGTGCTAGTGTAGCAGCTGTGATCATAATCGGTCTGACGCTGGTGTGTTTAGTAATGTGGAGGTATAGTATTTCATTAAATTCGTAGTATATATGATTCCAATATATTTATTTTAGTCGTCGATGGAGTAGAGAACAAAAAGCAGCGGTTGGTAGCCCCGTTTTTGGATATATGGCGACGGCC